>CAXIPT010000005.1:4951691-4977886 GCA_964030475.1 Tethya wilhelma | reverse complement strand
TCTCTGTGTGTGTGTGTGTGTGTGTGTGTGTGTGTGTGTGTGTGTGTGTGTGTGTGTGTGTGTGTGAGTGTGTTCATTTATCACTGCCTAGGGACTAACTTTTTTTATTAGATACTAATTGTTGGTTATTGGTTGAGTCTCAATAGGTACAAGGGGACATGGAAATATAGTCACATGAATTCAGCATCGCTTAGCAACCAAAGTTTGACATGCACAATATAGCAATGTGTATGTATATCAGCAAACCTAATATTTACACCACATCATACCTTTTCTGTTCTTTATGACCAGTTTCTTTCCCTGGCCAGGCTTCTTTGTGTGATTGTTCAACCCAGCTGCCTTGACCGCTGCGAAACTGTTGTTATTCAATGACACCCTATTGTTCTGTGCCATGTCTAAGCTACTGCCACACTCGAGACCCTCTTCTGGTTCAAACAAAGAGCTCGATGAAGATTCTAAACCAAGCAAGAAAGCGTCCGTTTCTGATGATGTAGAGGAAGGGAGATGGTAGTGGTTATTAGTTGGTGATGATTGTGTGCTCAATCGAATTCTCTTTTCAACTGGGGAGAACTTTAATCTTGTTTGTTTCTGATCACAGTTGTTGCGATGATTTGTTGTTCTTGCGTTCGAAGAGCTGCCTTCTGCTGTTGTTGAGTTTGAGCGTTGTTGGCTTAGTGTCCGTTTTCTTCCATGTGGTGGGAAGTCGTGGTTGCCAGAGAGAGAGCTGCTACCATTTACAGACATCCAGACAACACAATGTATCCCACTGGCTGCGACACAATGAATCAACACACTGGGGTAGAGTCCCAAACTAAAACACACACGTTGTAAGGTAATGGATACACAAACATATAAAAGAATTGTTCCTTCTCAGTGGCAATTTTCAAGTGGTGGAAAGTTCTTGAATCAACAGCTGCCTTTTCAGAACTCTTTCTGATAATAAAGCCGCTCTTTGTGTCGCTCTTAGAAGAATGTCAGCTTCATTAGAACTTACCAAAAGAGACAGGCACGCTTTGAACGTCACTCAGTACCGTGTACACGCAACATGAAGCACACAAACATGTACACATCAATCTTCTGGCTGGATGGCTCACTGGTCGATGACGTCACGAATTATCCAAATATACGAAAACGAAAGTAATTTTGAATTTTGTGACAAATAAGAAGATGGCTAGCTTGCCTGCTTTTACAGCGCTAGCTACCTTGCTACTGGTGCTTGGAGGTGGTGTACAAGCTGAAAAGAAACTAAAGCATCCTTCTCTACTTGGTGTCCCTAGTCTTACACTCAAAGTACTCTACTGGTAAGCCAAACACTTTGCATAGTAAGTTTGATGATGTTGTCACAGTTCATTATGTATGTAGATTCTATGCTTCTATGTATATTTTTAAGTTTGACTATATATATATATATATATATATCGTTATAGCTACTCATGAGGGTATCGCAAGGTGTTTGAGCAGTATGCAAGTGTATTGCAATCGGAAATACCTCACTTGGAGTTTGAAGGCGCCACCTATCCTCCCCCAAGGATCAACGAGATCCTCAGTAATGTTGTGTTTGTAGTTCGAATGGTGTTCCTTCTCATACTAATGGCTGGTCCAGGAGTCTTGCAGAACTTTGGGATTCAAAATCCTCCATGGATATTTGTATGGGCACAGGAAAATAAGGTACTTTAATAGAGCCTGAAAAAAGTGCTAGACCTTTATGTGCATTTTCTTGAATGCTGAAATGTTGCAATGTATGAGTGGTGTTGTGTGTTTCTTTGTGCAGTTCACTGCATTTCTGTTGGTGTTTCTCATCGGTGGTCAGATAGAGGGACAGCTATTGTCGACAGGAGCCTTTGAAGTCTATCTCAATGGTGTGTTGTGAATGGGCCTGTATAAACATGCTGTGAATGCATCAGTACATTCTGTTTATGTGACATGACGTGATTAGGTACTGAATACATCATACAACAGTAGCAAAAGTTCATTTAGTATCCACTAATTAGAATAGTATTCTCTCTCTCTCTCTCTCTCTCTCTCTCTCTCACACACACACACACACACACACACACACATACATTTCAGATGTTCAAGTTTGGTCCAAGCTAGAGTCAGGTCGTCTTCCCTCACTGCCAGAGATTAAAGACCTCATTGAAGAGCCAAAGTTTACTGGACCTTCAGTTGAAGTTTCTCTCGATTCCATGCCGGAATAGCACCCAGAAAATGTTGGTCTCACAGGTATAGACCACCTTGAAGTAATATGACTGTGTGGTTTATTGTCTTTTATTGCAGCTAGGTATTAATGGAGTCACTGTGTTGTTGAATGAAGAGATGTAGCTAAACCACTCACCAGTGGAGTTTCAATCTCTGATTGTTTTTTTGTGCAACAAGTGTGATCTTCATGTGACTGTCAGACCTTAAAATTATTTATATTTGTGTGTGTAAAGTGTGTTTTTGTATCTAAATTGTCCACAATGAGATCTGTTCCTGTCTTAGCTAGCTGGTGGGTGTGGTAACCACACCCTTTTATACTGCACACAAAATTTAATATGCCCAAGAATAAAGGTGGTGGAGGCAAATCCAAGGGAGCAAAAGGAGGTATGTGTGCATTGGTAGCGTATCCACTGCACTTCTCTATACTCCTGGCTATTGAACAGGTGGTGGGGCTGAAGCAGAGGCCTCAGGGGGTGGCAAGGGGAAGAAGTCAGGAGGGGGCACAGCTGTGAAAGTGAGGCACATTCTGTGTGAGAAACACTCTAAGGTAATGGAGGCCATGGGGAAGTTGAAAGAAGGACAAAAGTTCAATGAAGTTGCCTCTGCTTACAGTGAAGACAAAGCTAGACAGGGAGTGAGTGAAATTGACAATAATGTATACTTGAACTTTAAACTCTCATGAATGCATGTGCAGGGTGATCTTGGTTGGATGTCCAGGGGTTCCATGGTCGGTCCCTTTCAAGATGCAGCATTCCAATTAGAGCCCAGTACAGTAGGAGCACCAAAATACACAGACCCACCAGTCAAGACTAAATTCGGCTACCATATCATCATGATTGAAGGCAAGCGTTGACACACCTAGCTAAACTGAGGAACTCAATCTATTTTCTGTCAAGTATCTATATACAGTGTACATGCAAGTTGTAACCCATACAGCTAGTGAAAACACATTTTGAAAGCTGGCTTGTACATTTGTTTAACTCAAGGTTTATGCATAATAATTATAAGTGACAAGCAAATGTAAAAAGAAAGAAAAAACAGCAAGTAAATCATATCATTTAGAGAAGCAAAAAGGCATGTTTGTCTTCTAAACAATAATTATTGTCCACTTGAACCATAGAATAGCAAAAACTCACACCCTTTCAGTTGAAACTATGCAGCAAGGCTGTGATGCTCTCTTCACTGTAACTCATGGAGCTCACGTCGTGCTTTAATCGCTCAAAACCCTGCCAAATTCTCAGCGTCTCGTCTGCACCTGCCGATGCCACAGAGGACCTCCTGGGACTCAGACACATGTGGAGCACTCTGTCCTGGTGGCCACACAGCTCTCCCACCTTGGTCATGGTGGGGTACTGCCATATCACCATGTTGTTCTTGGGGTTACCGTGGGAGGAAATGAGCTGCTTGTGGTCTTTGTTCCATGCTAGTGCTGATACCTGTGTGAACGTAAGGAGAACTAGGAGTGACTTTAGCAAGAGTAAAAGTCACAAAAAACAAACAAAAATCTCAAAAGTAAGATGCCATGCTAAAATTGTGTATTTTCTGGTTAGTCAAACACAGAGAAATAATTTTTGACTGAAGCTATGATTTCTTGTACGTACTTGTGATTTTGTGTCTACTGATGCTGTACATTGCCCAGTATGACTGTTCCAAAATTTGATTGTCCGATCACTCGACCCTCCACCAGTGGCCACAACATTTGGTTGCCACGGACACCATGATACAGCCTGAGAGAACACACACAAACAGAGATAAAATTAGATAAAATTTATTATACTAACAACACAAACACACATAAGCCTCATTCCCAGGCCTTCCCTCTCTTATTCACAGTGGAAGAATCTGGGAACGAGGCTAACACACAATCATTTTATCCTCACTTTGACTGCTGCCTGGTGTCCTCGCAGCACTTTAGAAGGTTCACTGGGATTGCTTGCATTCCAAATACACACTAGGTTGTCGTTGGCACCACTGGCCAACTTGCTACCATCGGGTGACCACTGTAGACCACACACCTCCAACTGGTGGCACTGAGACTGAGCTATGATGTGCTCCGCCTTCCGGACATCGTGGTGATGTATACTTCCATCACGACAACCACTGCATACAAAGAATAGCACAATAATATGAACAAACACACACACACACACACACACAAACTGGCTTCATATAGTAACTAAATCTAAATGTAAGATTTTTGTATCTTGCAACCATAGAGAATAGAGTAGAAAGACTCATAGAAGGCTACAACCAGTCTCGTTCCTAGACTCTCCCTTGACAGAACTATACACTATTTATTCCCTCACCTGGTCAGTGTGTGTTTGTTCCACGCCAGTACCCCCACTCTATCGCTGTGACCTCCCATTGTACGAATCTTCCTCTCTTTCTCCACGTCCCACAGCTGCACGGCAGCAGTGCTGCTACCGATGGCCAGGTACTTGCCGTTCCCAGCCCAAGAGACACTGGACACATACTCTCCCTCCGAGCTCATCTCCATGAGCTGTTGCACAGAGCCATCAGTGGCATTCCAGAGGAAGACAGTGGGTCCCAAACCAATGGCAACTTTGTTGTTCTTACCCCAAGAGAGTGTGTTGAGATCTGTCACAAAAACAATACAATATTTTAAGTTTACTAACTAGAGATTGGAATCTATATTTTGAGGGGGAAAAAAAAGTAAATAAATAAAAATAACAGGAAAAATTCCACTTTATTAATACTTAGAAGCTTTGATTGTCCTTGACTTACAGTAGTCTGATATCAGTGATGGTGCATCTAATATCTTGTCGGATGTGATGGGACCACGACGTGAGCTTTTCTTCATGGACTTCCTGTTTGAGCTCCTCAAATGACTTCCATTGAGAGAGGCACTCATGTCACCAGTGTAGTTGAGAAGAGAACCTGTAGGGAGTAAACTCCAAATCGCCAAATAGAACTTGTACACAGAGAAAGGCTGATTTATAACTAAAACATATTTAATATAGGCAAACAAATAAACCCAAGCAGCAAATTATGTGATTCCGGTAAACAACAAGGTGCATGTGTAACCAGAGTGGTTCATCATTACGGAAATTTTTAAGCATGATCCCAGTATGAAGCACAGTGTAAACTGTAATATCCATGCTAGCCAAATGAGAATAGAATTAGCCTCCTACCCAGGCTCTCCCCTTGACTGTTAGTGTAAGGTCAAAGGGGAGAGCATGAGTTCGAATATCACCCATGTNAATCATCAAAAACTAATCTATAGCTGCTCTAATGTATGCACACACTCACCATTTGTCTACAGTGGTCTGTCCACTGTTTGTCCACCACCACTAAGAACTGGACATCCTCCAGATCAGCCTGCTGAAACAAAGGCACTAACGTTTGAACGTGCTTCTCACACTCTCTTCGTAGATTGTCGTAAAGTCTTGCTGCCATCTTGTGTGAGCACATGTTTTCCACTGCCTTGTAGAGTTCCTCTAGGCTGTAGCAGATGGGGCGTTGGTCGTGGACGGCTTGAATGGCTTGGGACAGCTTCCCCCACGTCTCCTCTCCATAGTTTTCAGGAAGGTTGGGTTTCTCTGTGTGTGTGTGTGTGTGTGTGTGTGTGAGTGTGTGTGGATTTATCACTGCCTAGGGACTAACTTTTTTTATTAGATACTAATTGTTGGTTATTGGTTGAGTCTCAATAGGTACAAGGGGACATGGAAATATAGTCACATGAATTCAGCATCGCTTAGCAACCAAAGTTTGACATGCACAATATAGCAATGTGTATGTATATCAGCAAACCTAATATTTACACCACATCATACCTTTTCTGTTCTTTATGACCAGTTTCTTTCCCTGGCCAGGCTTCTTTGTGTGATTGTTCAACCCAGCTGCCTTGACCGCTGCGAAACTGTTGTTATTCAATGACACCCTATTGTTCTGTGCCATGTCTAAGCTACTGCCACACTCGAGACCCTCTTCTGGTTCAAACAAAGAGCTCGATGAAGATTCTAAACCAAGCAAGAAAGCGTCCGTTTCTGATGATGTAGAGGAAGGGAGATGGTAGTGGTTATTAGTTGGTGATGATTGTGTGCTCAATCGAATTCTCTTTTCAACTGGGGAGAACTTTAATCTTGTTTGTTTCTGATCACAGTTGTTGCGATGATTTGTTGTTCTTGCGTTCGAAGAGCTGCCTTCTGCTGTTGTTGAGTTTGAGCGTTGTTGGCTTAGTGTCCGTTTTCTTCCATGTGGTGGGAAGTCGTGGTTGCCAGAGAGAGAGCTGCTACCATTTACAGACATCCAGACAACACAATGTATCCCACTGGCTGCGACACAATGAATCAACACACTGGGGTAGAGTCCCAAACTAAAACACACACGTTGTAAGGTAATGGATACACAAACATAGAAAGAATTGTTCCTTCTCAGTGGCAATTTTAAAGTGGTGGAAAGTTCTTGAATCAACAGCTGCCTTTTCAGAACTCTTTCTGACAATAAAGCCGCTCTTTGTGTCGCTCTTAGAAGAATGTCAGCTTCATTAGAACTTACCAAAAGAGACAGGCACGCTTTGAACGTCACTCAGTACCGTGTACACGCAACATGAAGCACACAAACATGTACACATCAATCTTCTGGCTGGATGGCTCACTGGTCGATGACGTCACGAATTATCCAAATATACGAAAACGAAAGTAATTTTGAATTTGGGACAAATAAGAAGATGGCTAGCTTGCCTGCTTTTACAGCGCTAGCTACCTTGCTACTGGTGCTTGGAGGTGGTGTACAAGCTGAAAAGAAATTAAAGCATCCTTCTCTACTTGGTGTCCCTAGTCTTACACTCAAAGTACTCTACTGGTAAGCCAAACACTTTGCATAGTAAGTTTAACATGTTGTCACACAGTTCATTATGTATGTAGATTCTATGCTTCTATGTATATTTTTAAGCTTGACTATATATATATATATATATATATCATTGTAGCTACTCATGAGGGTATCGCAAGGTGTTTGAGCAGTATGCAAGCGTATTGCAATCGGAAATACCTCACTTGGAGTTTGAAGGTGCCACCTATCCTCCCCCCAGGATCAACGAGATCCTCAGTAATGTTGTGTTTGTAGTTCGAATGGTGTTCCTTCTCATACTCATGGCTGGTCCAGGAGTCTTGCAGAACTTTGGGATTCAAAATCCTCCATGGATATTTGTATGGGCACAGGAAAATAAGGTACTTTAATAGAGCCTGAAAAAAGTGCTAGACCTTTATGTGCTTAAATTTTTTTTGAATACTGAAATGTTGCAATGTATGAATGGTAATGTGTGTTTCTTTGTGCAGTTCACTGCATTTCTGTTGGTGTTTCTCATCGGTGGTCAGATAGAGGGACAGCTATTGTCGACAGGAGCCTTTGAAGTCTATCTCAATGGTGTGTTGTGAATGGGCCTGTATAAACATGCTATGAATGCATCAGTACATTCTGTTTATGTGACATGACGTGATTAGGTACTGAATACATCGTACGGTTGTAGCAAAGTGTCACATCTCTCTCTCTCTCTCTCTCTCTCTCTCTCTCTCTCTCTCTCTCTCACACACACACACACACACACACACACACACACACAGNCATCATTACGGAAATTTTTAAGCATGATCCCAGTATGAAGCACAGTGTAAACTGTAATATCCATGCTAGCCAAATGAGAATAGAATTAGCCTCCTACCCAGGCTCTCCCCTTGACTGTTAGTGTAAGGTCAAAGGGGAGAGCATGAGTTCGAATATCACCCATGTCTTACTTGAGCCTGGTGTACATGTGGTGTTTGGTCTGAAAGACAGCACCCCTCTCTGTCTCCTTCCTCTGCTCTTGGAGAGGGCCTTCAGTAGCTCCTGCTTGTACTCCTCTCTTGTGGGACTTGCCTCCTCTTCATTCTCTTGGTTCTGGGTGTCTTTGTCACGAAGCAAAAATGAACTGTACTCCATATCTGTTGTACTCCTGTGGACCAAAGCAGCAGCATTGGATAAAAAAAATCAACTAGAAAACTACCTTATCTATGTTGGGTGGAACTGACCTGTTTGGTATGAACCTGCATCCCGAAGGAGTCTGGCCATTTCTTCCAGGTGTCTTTTTCTTGTTCGACTTTGGAGGTGACCTCTTTCTTGTAGAAGTGACATGTCCAGGAGTCTTACTGGGTGTGTGACGTCCTCTAATTTTGGGGGATTTCTTGTATTTGATGGCGAGTCTGCTAGACTCTGGAGTTCTTAGTTGGGCATTTGGTTGACAAGGACGTAAAGGAGAGTCTGTTCTTGTCCGGGACAATCTTGGTGAGTCGGAAAGTGTTGGTTTGTTTGAAAACGTCGTGCTGTTCTTTGACCTTGTAGGCATCATTTGCCATCTTTCTAGCGGAGCAGAAGGGACTTGTTTCAGTCGTATGAGGTCGTTTAGTCTTGCATCTTTATCCATGGTTTGGTTCGTGGAAGAGAAAGCGGTGTGGAAAATTTGTGCTGCACAGCTGATTTTGAAATTTGAAATTTTTTCCTAACATTTGATTGGTCGATTGATAAGCAACCNAAAAAAGTTTTCTCAGGGTAGAGATAAATAACTTAGTTTTTTTGAGTGACTATTGACTTAGAAAATTTTCTAAGAGCAAAAAGTACACTTTTCACAAAAGATTTTACTTTACTGTTGAAGCATTTTTCAGTACAAAAGAAACACTTTTTTGAATTTTTACTTTTTTCTACACATGGAACATTCTCTTCGTGTAAAAAACATTGGTGAAAAACAATTTTTTTTAATAGATATAACGAACTTAGTTTTTTTGAGTGAGTATTGACTAAGAAAAGTTTCTAAGATCAAAAAGAACACTTTTCACAGAAAGCGTTTATTTTGTTGTTAATACATTTTTCAGCTCAAAAGAAACACTTTTGTAAAGTTTTACTTTTTTCAACACATTAAACTTTCTCTTAGTGTAATAAACATTGTTGGTTAAAAACAATTTTTTTTTAAGAACAGATATAGAACTTAGTTTTTTTAAGCGACTGTGGACTTAGAAAATTTTCTAAGACCAAAAATTACACTATTCACAAATAGCGTTTCTTTTGCCGCGAAAACATTTTTCAGCTCAAAAGAAACACTTTCAAAATATGGAACATTCTCTTGGTGTAAAAATCATTATTGGTGAAAAACAAAGTTTTTTTTAATAGATATAAAGAACTTTGATTTTTTGAGTGAGTATCGACTTAGAAAATTTTCTAAGAGCAAAAGGTACACTTTTCCCAAAAAGCATTTATTTTGCGGTGAAAACATTTTTTTGCACAAAAGAAACACTTTTGTAAAGTTTTACTTTATCCAACACACGGAACATTTTCTTGGTGTAAAAAACATTGTTGGTAAAAAACAAAGTTTTTTCGCGGTAGAACTTAGTTTTTTTGAGTGACCATGGACTTAGAAAATTTTTAAAAACTAAAAAGTACACTTTTCACAAAAATCGTTTATTTTGCTGTGAAAACATTTTTCAACACAAAAGAAACATTTTTGTGAAGTTTTACTTTTTTCAACACATGGAACATTCTCTTGGTGCAAAAAACTTTGTTGGTGAAAAACAAAGTTTTTTTGAGTAGAGATAGAGAACTTAGTTTTTTTGAGTGGGTTTTTAATTTGAAAATTTTCTAAGGCCGAAAAGTACACTTTTCACAATTAGCAATTATTTTGCCGTGAAAACATTTTTCAGCACAAAAGAAACACTTTTGTAAAGTTTTACTTTTATCAACACATGGAACATTATCTTGGTTTAAAAAACATTGTTTGCGAAAATCAAAGTTTTCTCATTGTAGAGATAAGGAACTTAGTTTTTTTGAGTGAATGTGGACTTACAAATTTTTTTAAGACCAAAAAGTACACTATTCACAAAAATCGTTTATATTGCCGTAAAAACATTTTTCAGCACAAAAGAAACACTTTTGTGAATTTTTACTTTTTTCTACAAATGGAACATTTTCTTGGTGTAAAAAACATTGGTGAAAAACAATTTTTTTTTAATAGATATAAAGAACTTAGTTTCTTTGAGTGATTATGGACTTAGAATATTTTCTAAGACCATAAAATACTCTTTTCACAAAAAGCGTTTATTTTGTTGTTAAACATTTTTAGCAAAAAAGAAACGCTTTTGTGAAGTTTTACTTTTTTCAACACATGGAACATTCTCTTGGTGTAAAAAACTTTGTTGGTGAAAAAAAAGGTTTCTCAGGGTAGAGATAAATAACTTAGTTATTTTGAGTGACTATGGACTTAGAAAATTTTCTAGGATCAAAAAGTATACTTTTCACAAAAAGTGTTTATTTTGCGGTGAAAACATTTTTCGGCACAAAAGAAACACTTTTGTAAAGTTTTACTTTTTTCAACACATGCAACATTATCTTGGTGTAAAAAACATAGTTTGGGATAAAGAAAGTTTTCTCATGGTAGAGATAAGGAACTTAGTTTTTTTGAGTGAATGTGGACTTAGAAATTTTTTTAAAACCAAAAAGTACACTCTTCACAAAAATCGTTTATTTTGCCGTGAAAACATTTTTCAGCACAGAAGAAACACTTTTGTGAATTTTTACTTTTTTGTACACATGGAATATTCTCTTAGTGTAAAAAACATTATTGGTGAAAAACAAGTTTTTTTTTAATAGATATAAAGAACTTAGTTTTTTTGAGTGAGTATTGAGTTAAAAAGTTTTCTAAGACCAAAAAGTACTTTTTACAAAAAGCGTTTATTTTGTTGTTAAAACATTTTTCAGCTCAAAAGAAACACTTTTGTAAAGTTATACTTTTATCACCACATCAAACATTCTCTTAGTGTAAAAAACATTGTTTGGGAAAAACAAAGTTTTCTCATGGTACAGATAAGGAACTTAGTTTTTTTGAGCGACTGTGGACTTAGAAAATTTTCTAAGATAAAAAAGTACACTATTCACAAATAGCGTTTCTTTTCCGTGAAAACATTTTCAGCATAAAAGAAACACTTTTGTGAAGTTTTATTTTTTTCAAAATATAGAACATTCTCTTGGTGTAAAAATCATTATTGGTGAAAAGCAAAGTTTTTTTTAATAGATATAAAGAACTTTGATTTTTTGAGTGAGTATTGACTTGACTTTGACGTGAGTATTGAGGGGAGCTCGTGAGCTTATGCACGTGCATGGCAGTGAGTATTGACTTGACTTTGACGTGAGTATTGAGGGGTGCTCATGAGCTTATGCACGTGCATGGGCTCTGAGTCTGAGGTTGAATGAAACGACCACTTACCAGCCTCCAAAATTGTGTGCTTATGATAATTACAAAACCATAAAACCCTGTAAAACCAAATCAAAAATAAAGTCATGTTTTAAAGTAAGCTAGTGCTTCATTCTCTATGTACACTGTCAGCCACTCTTTGGCGAGCTTCCCTCTGTTTCTCTCATAAAACTTGATAGCTTCACTGTTCCAATCCCAGACTTGCCAATAGATCTGAGCACGGTTAGTGGCTACTGCAACCTAAGCAAATAGAGCAACACAATATTTCTTCCAAAAATTATTATTGTCCAAATTTTTTACCGAGTAGTATGCTGGTATTATAACAAACCTTTGCACACTCTTTTAAAAGTGCTCCACCAACTCCCATTCCATCCCATAGTTATATTTATAATGTACTAGAAGAGGTGAACTTTGTGTGTGCTCATAGGTTGCAGTAGCTACTAACTGTGCTCGAATCTACTGGCATGTCTGGGATGGGAGCAGTGAAGCTATCAAGTTCTATGAGAGAAATGGAGGGGAGCTCGTGAAAGAGTGGCTGACAGTGAACATAGAGAATGAGCACTAGCTAACTTTAGCACAGTGAAAACATAAATATTTCTTATTTGAGAGTTTATGGTTTTGTAATTATTGTAAGCACATAATTTTGGGGGCTGGTAAGTGGTCGTTTCATTCAACCTCGGCTAGAGCTCAAGTGGCATAAGCTGTTTCAACACAACTCTGACTGCAAATTATATGGCTTGGAAGGAGCAACTATCCATCAGAGAGGCCGTTTTGGATGATGCTCCATCAATTCTTTGGCTCATATAGGTGAATACAATCAATTATCTATCTATCTAATAGATATATTTTATAGGCCTCTGTTGGCCATTTAGTTGCTTGCAGAGTATGAAAATGAACCTGATAGTCTTCATCTTGAAGCAAAAGGTAAACCACACTACACAGAACATAAGCAATGATCTACCTTTTTCTTCTGATCTAGACATTGCTAGGGATTGTTTTGGTGAAAGAAGGCTCTGCTTTCCATTAGTAGCTTTTGTGAATTTTTACTTTTTTCAACACATGGAATATTCTCTTAGTGTAAAAAAACATTGTTTGGGAAAAACAAAGTTTTCTCATGGTACAGATAAGGAACTTAGTTTTTTTAAGCGACTGTGGACTTAGAAAATTTTCTAAGACCAAAAAGTACACTATTCACAAATAGCGTTTCTTTTCCGTGAAAACATTTTCAGCACAAAAGAAACACTTTTGTGAAGTTTTATTTTTTTCAAAATATGGAACATTCTCTTGGTGTAAAAATCATTATTGGTGAAAAACAGTCTTTTTAATAGATATAAAGAACTTTGATTTTTTGAGTGAGTATTGATTTAGAAAATTTTCTAAGACCAAAAAGTACACTTTTCCCAAAAAACATTTATTTTACGGTGAAAACATTTTTCAGCACAAAAGAAACACTTTTGTAAAGTTTTACTTTTTTCAACACATGGAACATTCTCTTGGTGTTAAAAACTTTGTTGGTGAAAAAAAAAGTTTGCTCAGGGTAGAGATAAATATCTTAGTTGTTTTGAGTGACTATGGACTTAGAAAATTTTCTAGGACCAAAAAGGATACTTTTCACAAAAAGTGTTTATTTTGCCGTTCAAAAATTTTTCAGCACAAAAGAAACACTTTTGTGAAGTTTTACTTTTTTCAACACATGCAACATTATTTTGGTGTAAAAAACATAGTTTTAGAAAAACAAAGTTTTCTCATGGTAGAGATAAGGAACTTAGTTTTTTTGAGTGAATGTGGTAGAAATTTTTTTAAAACCAAAAAGTACACTCTTCACAAAAATCGTTTATTTTGCCGTGAAAACATTTTTCAGCACAAAAGAAACACTTTTATGAATTTTTACTTTTTTCTACACATGGAATATTCTCTTAGTGTAAAAAACATTATTGGTGAAAAACAAGTTTTTTTTATTAGATATAAAGAACTTAGTTTTTTTGAGTGAGTATTGACTTAGAAAATTTTCTAAGACCAAAAAGTACACTTATCACAAAAAGCGTTTATTTTGTTGTTAAAGCATTTTTCAGCTCAAAAGAAACACTTTTGTAAAGTTATACTTTTTTCACCACATTAAACATTCTCTTAGTGTAAAAAACATTGTTGGTTAAAAACAAAATTTTTTTAACACTTAGCGGACCGGTTAAATTATTGAACTTTGAACCCAAAATACGTGTACAAAATTTATACGCGTGCAAGCGTAAGTGCAACTTCAGTACTTTTTTTGGGCAGGAAGCTTGCATCTGTGAACTTTGAACTAGCTGTGCAGACAGGTAAGGTATTGCCCTACTTAAATATGAACTACTAACTTAAAACCTTGAAATAGGCGTGGCGCTATAGGCTCATAAAGCGACAAAGGTCACGATCACGACCATCGCTTTTAGTAGCTTGTTTTCTCCAGAGTCCTACAGACCACAAGGTTAGTACTTTATATAATACTGCAGGGATAGCTAGGCAATAAGGCTATACCATCGCTTTTGGGATTCAGTTAGGCTAGCTAGTTTTTTGCTCATAAGTCTGTCATGGTCGCGTTAGTCGCGATCGCGATTTTCGGTTTTAGTTTCTCGTTTTCTCCATGGTCTTAGCTAGTAGAGGCTTAGTACTTGCTATGTTATTGCAGCAATAGCTAGACTATATGACCATAGCATCGCTTTTGTAACTCTGTTCAACTAGCTGACAAAAAAGCCTAAGACGCTAAGCTTTGTATTATAATTATACGCGTCACGGAAACGTGACAATCGTCTTCCGGAAGTGGTACGTAATTGTAATTATGTCACGGATTCGTGACAATCGTCCGCTAAGTATTAAGAAGAGATATAGAACTTAGTTTTTTTGAGCGACTGTTGACTTAGAAAATTTTCAAAGACCAAAAAGTACACTTTTCACAAAAAGCGTTTTATTTTTCCGTGAAAACATTTTTTACCACAAAAGAAACACTTTTGTGAATTTTTACTTATTTCAACACATGGAACATTCTCTTGGTGTAAAAAACTTTGTTGGTGAAAAAAAAAGTTTTCTCGCGGTAGAGATGAAGAACTTAGTTTTATTGAGTGACGATGGACATAGAAAATTTTCTAAGACCAAAATGTACACTATTCACAAATAGCGTTTCTTTTCCGTGAAAACATTTTCAGCACAAAAGAAACACTTTTGTGAAGTTTTATTTTTTTCAAAATATGGAACATTCTCTTGGTGTAAAAATCATTATTGGTGAAAAACAAAGTTTTTTTGATATATATAAAGAACTTTGATTTTTTGAGTGAGTATTGACTTAAAAAATTTTCTAAGACCAAAAAGTACACTTTTTCCAAAAAACATTTATTTTGCTGTGAAAACATTCTTCAGCACAAAAGAAACGTTTTTGTGAAGTTTTACTTTTTTCAACACATGGAATATTCTCTTGGTGTAAAAAACTTTGTTGGTGAAAAAAAAAGTTTCAGGGTAGAGATAAATAACTTAGTTTTTTTTAGTGAATATGGACTTAGAAAATTTTCTAGGACCAAAAAGTATACTTTTCACAAAAAGTGTTTATTTTGGCGTTAAAACATTTTTCAGCACAAAAGAAACACTTTTATGAAGTTTTACTTTTTTCAACTCATGGATCATACTCTTGGTGTAAAAAACATTATTGGTGAAAAACAAAGTTTTTTTGAGTAGAGATAGAGAACTTAGTTTTTTTGAGTGAGTATTGAATTAGAAAATTTTCTAAGACCAAAAGGTACACTTTTTACAATAAGCAATTATTTTTCGGTGAAAACATTTTTCAGCACAAAAGAAATACTTTTACAAAGTTTTACTTTTTTCAACACATGGAACATTATCTTGGTGTAAAAAACATTGTTGGTTAAAAGCAAAGTTTTATTGCGGAAGAGATAAAGAACTTAGTTTTGTGCAGTGACTATGGATTTAGAAAATTTTTAAAAACCAAAAAGTACACTTTTCACAAAAAGTGTTAATTTTGCTGTGAATGCATTTTTCAGCACAAAAGAAACATTTTTGTGAAGTTTTACTTTTTTCTACAAATGGAACATTCTCTTGGTGTAAAGAACATTATTGGTGAAAAACAAAGTTTTTTTAAGTGGAGATATAGAACTTAGATTTTTTGAGTGACTATGAACTTAGAAAACTTTCTAAGACCAAAAAGTACACTTTTCACAAAAAGCATTTATTTTGTTGTTAAAACATTTTTCAACACAAAAGAAACACTTTTGTAAAGTTTTACTTTTTTCAACACATGGAACATTCTCTAGTTGTAAAAAACATTCTTGGTGAAAAACAAAGTTTTTTTGTAATAGAGATAAAAAAATTAGTTTTTTTGAGTGATTATGGACTTAGAAAATTTTCTAAGACCATAAGTACAGTGGACTCCCACTATTCCGGGCCTCTGAAATGCGGTCACCTCGCTATAGCAGCCATTAGCCCAGGCACAAATTATCAACTCCATAGACCCTGTACAAAACTAGTGTCTGAAATGCGGTCACCTCTCTATTCCGTTTACCGGCCGCTGTTTGTGGCCCAACCCAGCTTTTTACACTGATAATCCAGCCGGAAGTTAACACAAAATGGGCGTGGTTGACAAATGAATGTGCAAATGCATGACAAAAAATTGAATTCATGTCTGAATGTTGAGACCTGGCCTGGAGGAAAATCCAGAGTAGGGTACTGATGACAGTGATGTTGAGGATGGTGATATTGATGAGTTGTCTCCACCGCCTTTGAAGATTAGAAGTTACAGAGAAGCATTGGATGCCGCGGCTCTTGAAGATGTGCACGGTCAGTGCCTTTTTTGAGAGCAAGGGACATACTTCTGAGGCTACTCAAGTGATGGCCTTTGTAGATAATATCATTTATCTAAGTTGTCAGTGCAACTCACCTCAATTGTTTTTGACTGAATGTTTTAGTAATAAGTGATCAATATCATTTCTCATAGTTTACATTGTATGTAACTCTGACAGAACATTGCTTTTGTCATGTGCAAACTGTGTATAATTGTGTATATTACATAATAGAAGTTAGCTGCAACCTTTTATTGAGGTCAAATTGCTTTACCCTGAAATGCAGCCACCTCACTATTCCAGCCACTTTGTCTTGTCCCAAGGGTGACCGGAATAGCGAGAGTCCACTGTACACTTTTCACAAAAAGCGTTTATTTTGTTGTAAAAACATTTTTCAGCAAAAAAGAAACACATTTGTAAATTTATACTTTTTTCAACACATGGAAGATTCACTTGGTGTAAAAAACATTGAAACAAACTTTTTTCCCAATAGAGATAAAAAAATTAGTTTTTTGAGTATGGACTTAGAAAATTTTCTATGACGAAAAAGTATACTTTTCACTAAAAGCGTTTTATTTTGCCGTGAAAACATTTTTCAGCACAAAAGAAACACTTNAAAAGTTAATCTTCACAAAAGTGTTTCTTTTCAGCTGAAAAATGTTTTAACAACAAAATAAACGCTTTTTGCGAAAAGTGTACTTTTTGGTTTTTAAAAACTTTCTAAGTCCATAGTCACTCAACAAAACTAAGTTCTTTATCTCTTCCGCGATAAAACTTTGTTTTTAACCAACAATGTTTTTTACACCAAGAGAATGTTCCATGTGTTGAAAAAATAAAAACTTCACAAAAGTGTTTCTTTTGTACTGAAAAATATTTTCACGGCAAAATAAACGCTTTTACTGAAAAGTATACTTTTTCATCATAGAAAATTTTCTAAGTCCATAGTCACTGAAAAAAACAAATTTTTTTATCAATATTGCAAAAAACCTTTGTTTTACACCAACAATGTTTTTTACACAAAGATAATGTTCCATGTGTTGAAAAAAGTAAAACTTTACAAAATTGTTTCTTTTGTGCTGAAAAATGTTTTAACGCCAAAATAAACACTTTTTGTGAAAAGTATACTTTTTGGTCCTAGAAAATTTTCTAAGTCCATAGTCACTCAAAACAACTAAGTTATTTATCTCTACCCTGAGAAAACTTTTTTTTCACCAACAAAGTTTATTACACCAAGAGAATGTTCCATGTGTTGAAAAAAGTAAAACTTCACAAAAATGTTTCTTTTGTGCTGAAGAATGTTTTCACAGCAAAATAAACGCTTTTTGTGAAAAGTGTACTTTTTAGTTTTAAAAATTTTATAAGTCCATAGTCACTCAAAAAACTAAATTCTATTGAGAGAAAACTTGTTTTTTTCCAACAATGTTTTTTACACCAAGAGAATGTTCCATGTGTTGAAAAAAGTAAAACTTTACAAAAGTGTTTGTTTTGTGCTGAAAAATGTTTTAACAGCAAAATAAATGTTTTTTGGGAAAAGTGTACTTTTTGGTGTTAGAAAATTTTCGAAGTCAATACTCACTCAAACAATCAAAGTTCTTTATATCTATTAAAAAAAACTTTGTTTTTCACCAATAATAATTTTTACACCAAGAGAATGTTCCATATTTTGAAAAAAATAAAACTTCACAAAAGTGTTTCTTTTGTGCTGGAAATGTTTTCACGGAAAAGAAACGCTATTTGTGAATAGTGTACTTTTTGGTCTTAGAAAATTTTCTAAGTCCACAGTCGCTCAAAAAAACTAAGTTCCTTATCTCTACCATGAGAAAACTTTGTTTATCCCAAACAATGTTTTTTACACTAAGAGAATGTTCCATGTATTGAAAAAAGTAAATCTTCACAAAAGTGTTTCTTTTGTCCTGAAAAACGCTTTTTGTGAAAAGTGTACTTTTTGGTCTTAGAAAATTTTCTAAGTCCATTGTCACTCAAAAAAACTAAGTTCTTTATCTCTACTCGAAAAAACTTTGTTTCTCACCAACAATGTTTTTTTACACCAGGAGATTGCTCCATGTGTTGAAAAAAGTAAAACTTCAAGAAGTTTTTCTTTTGTGCTGAAAAATGTTTTAACGGCAAAATAAAAGCTTTTTGTGAAAAGTGTACTTTCTAGTCCTAGAAAATTTACTAAGTCAATACTCACTCAATAAAACTAAGTTATTTATCTCTACCCTGAGAAAACTATTTTTTTCACCAATAATGTTTTTTACACGAAAAGAATGTTCCAAGTGTTGAAAAAAGTAAAACTTCACAGAAGTTTTTCTTTTGTGCTTAAAAATGTTTTTACTGCAAAATAAACGCTTTTTGTGAAAAGTGTACTTTTTGTTCCTAGAAAATTTTCTAAGTCCATAGTCACTCAAAAACTAAGTTCTATATCTCTACTTGTAAAAACTTTGTTTTTAACCAACAATGTTTTTTAAACCAAGAGAATGTTCCATGTGTGGAAAAAAGTAAAACTTCACAAAAATGTTTCTTTTGTGCTTAAAAATATTTTCCCACCAAAATAAACGCTTTTTGTGAAAAGTGTACTTTTTGGTCTTAGAAAATTTTCTAGGTCCATAGTCACTCAATAAAACTAAGTTCTTTATCTCTATTGCAAAAAAACTTTGTTTTTCGCCCATAATGTTTTTTACACCAAGAGAATGTTCCATGTGTAGAAAAAAGTAAAAATTCACAGAAGTGTTTCTTTTGTGCTGAAAAATGTTTTCACAAAAAATAAAAGCTTTTTGTGAATAGTGTACTTTTTGGTCTACAAAAAATTTCTAAGTCCACATTCTCTCAAAAAAACTAAGTTCCTTATCTCTACCATGAGAAAACTTTGTTTTTCCCAAACAATGTTTTTTACACCAAGAGAATGTTCCATGTGTTGAAAGAAGTAAAACTTCACAAAAGTGATTCTTTTGTGCTGAAAAATGTTTTTACGAAAAAATAAACGCTTTTTGTAAAAAGTGTACTGTTCGGTCCTAGAAAATTTTCTAAGTCCATAGTCACTCAAAAAAACCAAGTTCTTTATCTCTACTCGAAAAAACTCAACAATGTTTTTTACACCAAGAGAATGTTCCATGTGTTGAAAGAAGTAAAACTTCACAAAAGTGATTCTTTTGTGCTGAAAAATGTTTTTACGACAAAATAAACACTTTTTGTGAAAAGTGTACTTTTTGGTCTTAGAAAATTTTCTAAGTCCACAGTCGCTCAAAAAAACTAAGTTCCTTATCTCTACCATGAGAAAACTCTGTTTTACCCAAACAATGTTTTTTACACTAAGAGAATGTTCGATGTGTTGAAAAAAGTAAATCTTCACAAAAGTGTTTCTTTTGTCCTGAAAAACGCTTTTTGTGAAAAGTGTACTTTTTAGTCTTAGAAAATTTTCTAAGTCCATAGTCACTCAAAAAAACGAAGTTATTTATCTCTACCCTGAGAAAACTATTTTTTTCACCAATAATGTTTTTTACACGAAAAGAATGTTGCAAGTGTTGAAAAAAGTAAAACTTCACAGAAGTTTTTCTTTTGTGCTTAAAAATGTTTTTACTGCAAAATAAACGCTTTTTGTGAAAAGTGTACTTTTTGTTCCTAGAAAATTTTCTAAGTCCATAGTCACTCAAAAACTAAGTTCTATATCTCTACTTGTAAAAACTTTGTTTTTAACCAACAATGTTTTTTAAACCAAGAGAATGTTCCATGTGTGGAAAAAAGTAAAACTTCACAAAAATGTTTGTTTTGTGCTTAAAAATGTTTTTCCAGCAAAATAAACGCTTTTTGTGAAAAGTGTACTTTTTGGTCTTAGAAAATTTTCTAGGTCCATAGTCACTCAAAAAAACTAAGTTCTTAATCTCTATTGCAAAAAAACTTTGTTTTTCACCAACAACGTTTTTTACACCAAGAGAATGTTCCATGTGTTAAAAAAATAAAAACTTCACAAAAGTGTTTCTTTTGTGCTGAAAAATGTTTTAACAACAAAATAAACGCTTATTGTGAAAAGTGTACTTTTTGGTCTTAGAAAATTTTCGAAGTCCACAGTCCCTCAAAACAACTAAGTTATTTATCTCTATCCTGAGAAAACTTTTTTTTCACCAACAAAGTTTATTACACCAAGAGAATGTTCCATGTGTTGAAAAAAGTAAAACTTCACAAAGTGTTTTAGTTTTTAAAAATTTTCTAAGTCCATAGTCACTCAATAAAACTAAATTCTATTGAGAGAAAACTTGTTTTTTACCAACAATGTTTTTTACACCAAGAGAATGTTCCATGTCTTGAAAAAGGTAAAACTTTACAAAAGTGTTTCTTTTGATCTGAAAAATGTTTTCACCGCAAATTAAATGTTTTTTGGGAAAAGTGTACTTTTTGGTCTTAGAAAATTTTCGAAGTCAAAACTCACTCAAAAAATCAAAGTTCTTTATATCTATTAAAAAAATTTGTTTTTCACCAATAAAGATTTTTACACCAAGAAAATGTTCCATATTTTGAAAAAAAGAAAACTTCACAAAAGTGTTTCTTTAGTGCTGAAAATGTTTTCACGGAAAAGAAACGCTATTTGTGAAAAGTGTACTTTTTGGTCTTAGAAAATTTTCTAAGTCCACATTCGCTCAAAAAAACTAAGTTCTATATCTGTTCTTTAAAAAAATTGTTTTTTACCATCAATGTTTTTTACACTAAGAGAATATTCAATGTGTAGAAAAAAGTAAAAATTCACAAAAGTGTTTCTTTTGTGCTGAAAAATGTTTTCACGGCAAAATAAACGATTTTTGTGAAGAGTGTACTTTTTGGTTTTAGAAAAATTTCTAAGTCCACATTCACTCAAAAAAACAAAGTTCCTTATCTCTTCCATGAGAAAACTTTGTTTTTTACACCAAGATAATGTTGAATGTTGAAAAAAGTAAATCTTCACTAAAGTGTTTCTTTTGTGCTGAAAAATGTTTTCACAAAAACCAAAATGTACACTTTTCACAAAAAGCGTTAATTTTGTGGTTAAAACATTTTTCAACACAAAAGAAACACTTTTGTTAATTTTTACTTTTTACTTTTACTTTTTACTTTTTACTTTAATTTTTTTTTTTTGGTGTAAAAAACTTTGTTGGTTAAAAAAAAGTTTTCTCGCAGTACAGATAAATAACTTAGTTGTTTTGAGGGACTATGGACTTTGAAAATTTTCTAAGACCAAAAAGTACACTTTTCACAAAAAGCGTTTATTTTGTTGTTAAAAAATTTTTCAACACAAAAGCAACACTTTTGTGAAGTTTTACTTTTTTCAACACATGGATTATACTCTTGGTGTAAAAAACATTGTTGGTGAAAAACAAAGTTTTTTGGAGTAGAGATAGAAAACTTAGTTTTTTTGAGTGACTGTGGACTTAGAAAATGTTCTTTGACCAAAAAGTATACTATTCACAACAAGCATTTAATTTTTCCGTGAAAACATTTTTTAGCAAAAAAGAAACACTTTTGTGAATTTTTACTTTTTTCAACACATGGAACATTCTCTTGGTGTAAAAAACTTTGTTGGTAAAAAACAAAGTTTTATCACGGTAGAGATAAAGAACTTAGTTTTTTTGAGTGACTAGGGACTTAGAAAATTTTCTAACACTAAAAAGTACACTTTTCACAAAAAGCGTTTATTTTGCTGTGAAAACATTTTTAAGCACGAAAGAAACATTTTCGTGAAGTTTTACTTTTTTCCACACATGGAACATTCTCTTGGTGTAAAAAACATTTTTAGTTAAAAACAAAGTTTTAACAAGTAGAGATATAGAACTTTGTTTTTTGAGCGACTATGGACTTAGAAAATTTTCTAAGACCAAAAAGTACACTTTTCACAAAAAGCGTTTTTCAGGACAAAAGAAACACTTTTGTGAAGATTTACTTTTTTCAACACATCGAACATTCTGTTAGTGTAAAAAATATTGTTTGCGTAAAACAAAGTTTTCTCATGGTAGAGATAAGGAACTTTGTTTTTTTGAGCGACTGTACGCTTAGAAAATTTTCTAAGACCAAAGAGTACACTATTCACAAATAGCGTTTCTTTTCCCGTGAAAAAGTTTTTCAGCACAAAAGAAACACTTTTGTGAATTTTTATTTTTTTCAAAATATGTAACATTCTCATGGTGTATAAAACATTGTTGGTGAAAAACAAAGTTTTTTTTAATAGATAAAAAGAACTTTATTTTTTGAATGAGTATTGACTTAGAAAATTTTCTAAAACTAAATAGTACACTTTTCCCAAAAAGAATTTATTTTGCGGTGAAAACATTTTTTAGCACAAAAGAAACACTTTTGTAAAGTTTTACTTTATACAACACATGGAACATTCTCTTGGTGTAAAAAACATTGTTGGTAAAAAAACAAAGTTTTCTCGCGGTAGAACTTAGTTTTTTTGAGTGACTATGGACTTAGAAAATTTTTTAAAGCCAAAAAGTACACTTTTCACAAAAAGCGTTTATTTTGCTGTGAAAACATTTTTCAGCACAAAAGAATCATTTTTGGGAAGTTCTACTTTTTTCAACACATGGAACATTTTCTTGGTGTAAAAAACATTATTGATGAAAAACAATTTTTTTTGATAGATATAAAGAACTTAGTGTTTTTGAGTGACTATAGACTTAGAAAATTTTTTAAGACCAAAAAGTACACAATTTTTCACAAAAAGCGTTTATTTTGCTGTGAAAACATTTTTCAGCACAAAAGAAACATTTTTGTGAAGTTCTATTTTTTTCAACACATGGAACATTTTCTTGGCGTAAAAAACATTATTGATGAAAAACAATTTTTTTAATAGATATATAGAACTTAGTTTTTTTGAGTGACTATGGACTTAGAAAATTTTCTAACACCTAAAAGTACACTTTTCACAAAAAGCGTTTATTTTGCTGTGAAAACATTTTTAAGCACAAAAGAAACATTTTTGTGAAGTTTTACTTTTTTCCACACATGGAACATTCTCTTGGTGTAAAAAACATTGTTAGTTAAAAACAAAGTTTTTACATGTAGAGATATAGAACTTAGTTTTTTTAGTGACTATAGACTTAGAAAATTTTTTAGGACCAAAAAGTACATTTTTTACAAAAAGCGTTTATTTTGCCGTTAAAACATTTTTCAGCGCCTAAGAAAAACTTTTATGAAGTTTTACTTTTTTCAACACATGGAACATTCTCTTGGTGTACAAAACATTTTTGGTGAAAAACAAAGTTTTTTCGAGTAGAGAGAAAGAACTTAGTTTTTTCGAGTGACTATGCATAGTCTTAGATAATTTTCTAGGACCAAAAAGTACACTTTTCACAAAAAGTGTTTATTTTGCCGTTAAAACATTTTTCAGCACAAAAGAAACATTTTTGTGTAGTTCTACTTTTCTCAACGCATGGAACATTTTCTTGGTGTAAAAAACATTATTGATAAAAAAAAATTTTTTTTTTAATAGATATAAAGAACTTAGTTTTTTTGAGTGAGTATTGACTTAGAAAATTTTCTAAGACCTAAAAGTACACTTTTCACAAAAAGCGTTTAAGTTTTTTCAAGTAGAGATATAGAACTTAGTTTTTTTGAGTGACTATGGACTTAGAAAATTTTCTAGGACCAAAGAGTACAGTTTTTACAAAAAGCGTTTATTTTACCCTGAAAACATTTTTCAGTACAAAACAAACACTTTTGTGAAGTTTTACTTTTTTCAACATATGGAACATTCTTTTGGTATAAAAAACATTGTTATTGAAAAACAAAGTTTTTTTGCAATAGAGATAAAAAAATTAGTTTTTTGAGTGACTATGGACTTAGAAAATTTTCTATGACGAAAAAGTATACTTTTCAATAAAAGCGTTTATTTTGCCGTGAAAACATTTTCTAGCACAAAAGAAACACTTTTGTAAAGATTTAGTTTTTTCAACACATGGAACCTTCTCTTGGTGTAAAAAACATTGTCTGGGAAAAACAAAGTTTTCTCATTGTAGAGATAAAGAACTTAGTTTTTTTTGAGTGACTGTGGACTTTGAAAATTTTCTTTGACCAAAAAGTATACTATTCACAACAAGCGTTTTATTTTGCCGTGAAAAGATTTTTTAGCAAAAAAAACAACACTTTAGTGAATTTTTACTTTTTTCAACACATGAAACATTCTCTTGGTGTAAAAAACTTTGTTGGTGAAAAACAAAGTTTTCTCCCGGTAGAGATAAAGAACTTAGTTTTTTTGAGTGACTATGGACTTAGAAAATTTTCTAACACCAAAAAGTACACTTTTCACAAAAAGCGTTTATTTTGCTGTGAAAACATTTTTAACCGATTACCTGCGGAATGTAATTTCCTACGTCACGCGGAAATGATTTTCAATAATTATTAATAAATCGAACATGTGACACAAAAGTCACCATAGCTCGAAGCGAAAAGAACTTTGCTATAGGCAAGTTGTTTCCAAGGTTATCAGCAGTGCTGACGCTACCTCGATCTCAAGTTTGGACGCTTTAAAGCGGCACAGCAAGAGAATGGCAAAGCGCTTTTCTCAGGGGTAAGTAAGTAATTTACAAAATGTAAAAAGCGCTCAGGGGCATTAAGGACTGGGTCAGCTGGAAATTGAATGGAAAAGAGCTACATTCACTTTGGCCAAAGCAAAACATTCATGTATTTTAACAAATATTAACATGATATTAATGTTTATCGTTTATAATATTTTGGAAAAACCCGCAAGTTATTAATTCAGATTAATTAACTAAGTGGGGGCGTGGTTGCAAAGTACAGCACTTATTTGATACAATTTTGCAAAATCCAGAATATCCTTACTATAGCTATGACTCCCGCTGCTTTATCATTCGATAGAATACAATCAACTAATAATATTTACCGAGTAGAATTATGCATGCACTTCTACTTACTTATATATGAAACGATAAGTCCCATCTTGGGTGGTAGCGTTCAGGTTTGCGTCCTTGTAACGATGATAGACTTTGTATTTACTTAATTCTACTCGGTGAAATACTAGACAGCTTAACAATCGTTAAAAAAACAGTCTCGCTTCGGCATAAGACTGGCTCTAGATATTCCGACTAAAAAGCAGTATCAAACTAATCATTATCTTGTAACTTTATTCATGTAAGTCACATGACCCAAAACCGCACCCACCTACGCATATAAAAAATATTTTGGCGGCAAAGAGACAATTGCGTGGGACGAAGGTTTGGACTAAACAGCTCTTCAAGAGGCCCACGCAGGGTAAGTAAAGTGCTATAGAGTTATAGCAATAGGATTACAAATTATTTACAAACACAATACACCAATCAATAACAATGTTCTTGTTATCACTGAGACTCAGTCTGCCAGTATCAATTTATAGTAGAGGCTGGTCTCATATTGCCATACAAAAAATAATACAGGACTAAAAGTAGTGATTGGAGAACTTCAGTTCAGTCAGCTTTGAAAAATCAGCCGGCTTACTCTTGTTTACTCAGAACTAGAAGTGTGTGTGTGTGTGTGTGTGTGTGTGTGTGTGTGTGTGTGTGTGTGTGTGTGTGTGTGTGAGTGTGAGAGAGAGAGAGAGAGAGAGAGAGAGTGTGTGTGTGAGAATGTATATTATGTGCGCACACACACACACTTTGTTTCTCTCTTGCACACATGCACATATCATACGTACGGTAGTATGTATAGTAGGAATGGGCCGACTGTCCCATAGACNTGTGTGTGTGTGTGTGTGTGTGTGTGTGTGTGTGTGTGTGTGTGTGTGTGTGTGTGTGTGTGTGTGTGTGTGTGTGTGTGTGTGTGTGTGTCACGGTTAAACAGATGGACGCATGCATCATTGAAACCAGAAAAAGCATTTACCTGATTCAACCGGCATTTAGCAAAGATCCAGATAGCTTAACTCTTAGAACTAGAAAAGTGTGTGTGGATGTGCATGTGTGTGTGAGTGTGTCTGTCTGTGTGTGTGT
>CAXIPT010000005.1:4911019-4951648 GCA_964030475.1 Tethya wilhelma | reverse complement strand
ATTACACCAAGAGAATGTTCCATGTGTTGAAAAAAGTAAAACTTCACAAAAATGTTTCTTTTGTGCTGAAGAATGTTTTCACAGCAGAATAAATGATTTTTGTGAAAAGTGTACTTTTTAGTTTTTAAAAATTTTCTAAGTCCATAGTCGCTCAATAAAACTAAATTCTATTGAGAGAAAACTTGTTTTTTACCAACAATGTTTTTTACAACAAGAGAATGTTCCATGTGTTGAAAAAAGTAAAACTTTACAAAAGTGTTTCTTTTGAGCTGAAAAATGTTTTCACCGCAAAATAAATGTTTTTTGGGAAAAGTGTACTTTTTGGTCTTAGAAAATTTTCGAAGTCAATACTTACTCAAAAAATCAAAGTTCTTTATATCTATTAAAAAAACTTTGTTTTTCACCAATAAAGATTTTTTCACCAAGAGAATGTTCCATATTTTGAAAAAAATAAAACTTCACAAAAGTGTTTCTTTAGTGCTGAAAATGTTTTCACGGAAAAGAAACGCTATTTGTGAAAAGTGTAATTTTTGGTCTTAGAAAATTTTCTAAGTCCACAGTCGCTCAAAAAAACTAAGTTCTATATCTGTTCTTAAAAAAAATTGTTTTTTACCATCAATGTTTTTTACACTAAGAGAATGTTTAATGTGGTGAAAAAAGTAAAACTTTTCAAAAGTGGTTCTTTTTAGCTGAAAAATGTTTTAACAACAATATAAACGCTTTTTGAGAAAAGTGTACTTTTTGGTCTTAGAAAATTTTCTAAGTCAATACTCACTTAAAAAAACTAAGTTCTTAATATCTATTAAAAAAACTTTGTTTTTCACCTATAATGTTTTTTACACTAAGAGAATATTCAATGTGTAGAAAAAAGTAAAAATTCACAAAAGTGTTTCTTTTGTGCTGAAAAATGTTTTCACGGCAAAATAAACGATTTTTGTGAAGAGTGTACTTTTTGGTTTTAGAAAAATTTCTAAGTCCACATTCACTCAAAAAAACAAAGTTCCTTATCTCTTCCATGAGAAAACTTTGTTTTTCGAAAACTATGTTTTTTACACCAAGATAATGTTGAGTGTTGAAAAAAGTAAATCTTCACTAAAGTGTTTCTTTTGTGCTGAAGAACGTTTTCACGAAAACCAAAATGTACACTTTTCACAAAAAGCGTTAATTTTGTGGTTAAAACATTTTTCAACAAAAAGAAACACTTGTTAATTTTTACTTTTTTCAACACATGAAACATTCTCTTGGTATAAAAAACTTTGTTGGTTAAAAAAAAGTTTTCTCGCAGTAGAGATAAATAACTTAGTTGTTTTGAGTGACTATGGACTTAGAAAATTTTCTAAGACCAAAAAGTACACTTTTCACAAAAAGCGTTTATTTTGTTGTTAAAAATTTTTTCAACAAAAAAGAAACACTTTTGTGAAGTTTTACTTTTTTCAACACATGGATTATACTCTTGGTGTAAAAAACATTGTTGGTGAAAAACAAAGTTTTTTTGCAATAGAGGTAAAAAATTTAGTTGTTTTGAGTGACTATGGACTTACAAAATTTTCTAAGACCAAAAAGTACACTTTTCACAAAAAGCGTTTATTTTGTTGTTAAAAAATTTTTCAACACAAAAGAAACACTTTTGTGAAGTTTTACTTTTTTCAACACATGGATTATACTCTTGGTGTAAAAAAGATTATTGGTGAAAAGCAAAGTTTTTTGGAGTATAGATATAAAACTTAGTTTTTTTGAGTGACTGTGGACTTAGAAAATGTTCTTTGACCAAAAAGTATACTATTCACAAGCATTTTATTTTTTCGTGAAAACATTTTTTAGCAAAAAAGAAACACTTTTGTGAATTTTTACTTTTTTCAACACATGGAACATTCTCTTGGTGTAAAAAACTTTGTTGGTGAAAAACAAAATTTTATCGCGGTAGAGATAAAGAACTTAGTTTTTTTGAGTGACTATGGACTTAGAAAATTTTCTAACACTAAAAAATACACTTTTCACAAAAAGCGTTTATTTTGCTGTGAAAACATTTCATTTTTGTGAAGTTTTACTTTTTTCCACACATGGAACATTCTCTTGGTGTAAAAAACATTGTAGGTTAAAAACAAACTCAGTGTACTTAAGGCCTGGGTCACCTATGTACCTTATGATAGGTACTTATTAATATTCACATCTGTTATAACTTGAAAACTATCTAATCAGTAACCATGGAAACATGAACATAGATTCATGGCTATAATCTAAACATAATTAATGAAAAAACTCGTCATGTGACTCTTCCAAATTTGCTGAATCAGCAAAATATGAATAATTAATTAGGCGGCCATGTTGCTGTGTTGCTATGGTAACCAAACTTTGTCAAATTGATCGCTTTACTAATATAAGTAAAAAATCGAAGTTTGGTATCTGGTAACTGATTTGGATCAGAAATACGATGCATTTTCCAAATAATGCACACTAACCGTTTTCTTCTTCTCGGCTGTATCTCATTAACAATTTAATAATTTTTTACCAAACTTTTATCCATAGAGGTTTAGGATGTGGCGAACATCTTGACAAATTTCGGTTGCCATAGCAACACTGGAACTTGACCGCCTAATTAATTATTCATAATTTAGGGTGTTTCACTTGATGCTCATTAATTACAAAAATATTCGACATTTTGGTACCAAATTTTGTAAACATGGCAACGAAAGGATAAAAATTAAGGATATGTAAAGTAAATTATCTATAGACTTTCAAAAGATATATAAAGTGGTTTGTTGCTATGTGCAATTTTGATGCATTTTTGGTTGACCCAGGCCTTAAGTGCGCAGAGAAGTTTTTTTGCAATAGAGATAAAAAAATTAGTTTTTTGAGTGAATATGGACTTAGAAAATTTTTTATGACGAAAAAGTATACTTTTCAATAAAAGCGTTTATTTTGCCGTGAAAACATTTTTTAGCACAAAAGAAACACTTTTGTAAAGATTTAGTTTTTTCAACACATGGAACCTTCTCTTGGTGTAAAAAACATTGTCTGGGAAAAACAAAGTTTTCTCATGGTAGAGATAAAGAACTTAGTTTTTTTTGAGTGACTGTGGACTTTGAAAATTTTCTTTGACCAAAAAGTATACTATTCACAACAAGCGTTTTATTTTGCCGTGAAAAGATTTTTTAGCAAAAAAAACAACACTTTTGTGAATTTTTACTTTTTTCAACACATGAAACATTCTCTTGGTGTAAAAAACTTTGTTGGTGAAAAACAAAGTTTTCTCCCGGTAGAGATAAAGAACTTAGTTTTTTTTGAGTGACTATGGACTTAGAAAATTTTCTAACACCAAAAAGTACACTTTTCACAAAAAGCGTTTATTTTGCTGTGAAAACATTTTTAACCGATTACCTGCAGAATGTAATTTCCTACGTCACGCGGAAATGATTTTCAATAATTTATAATAAATCGAACATGTGACACAAAAGTCACCATAGCTCGAAGCGAAAAGAACTTTGCTATAGGCAAGTTGTTTCCAAGGTTATCAGCAGTGCTGACGCTACCTCGATCTCAAGTTTGGACGCTTTAAAGCGGCACAGCAAGAGAATGGCAAAGCGCTTTTCTCAGGGGTAAGTAAGTAATTTACAAAATGTAAAAAGCGATGGGTCATATTTTTTCTTTACATGCCTTTCGAAGTTTCTCTAACTATTTATCAGCCCATTTGCCATGTCAATTTGAGTATCCAATAGTTAGTTTCGTGTAGAAAGTTTTTCCTGGCCCGAGAAACAAGCTAGACTACCAGTATATCAGCTAGTATAAATTTGAATTTTACACGTGGTTTCGTCCATTCAGAGAGACAAGAACCGCTCGTGGTTAGTAGCTTGTGATCGCTCTCTGGAAAAGATCCAGGACAAAGACACACAGCGTGGACCTTGGTACAGCTTTGGAGAAGGCCATAGGTAAGTTACAGATTATATAAACCATCTAAAAGTTCTTCAGTGTAGAGCATTGTCGTTCACTAGTGCCGTGATCAACAAATTGGGCCTCTAACAAGCTTGTTTTAGCGTTATAAAGCTTATAAAAGCAATTTACAGATTCTCTTGCATATCTACTTCAGTATCCAAGGATTAGTTTTGAGTGGAAAGTTTCTCCTAGCGCGAGAAACAAGCTAGACTATCAGTATGTCAGCTAGTATAAATTTGAATTTTACACGTGGTTTCATTCATTTAGGAAGAGAAGAACCCCTCGTGGTTAGTAGCTTGTGATCGCTCTCTGGGAAAGATCCAAGACAAAAAAATTCAGTGTGGACCTTGGTTCAGCTTTGGAGAATGTCATAGGTAAATTACAGATTATATAAATCATTTCTTCATATAGAGCATAGTGCGTCATGATCAACAAATTGGTCCTCTGTACAAGCTTGTTTCAGTTCTATAAAGCTTATAAAAGCAATGTATTTGCATATCTACTTCAGTATCCAAGAGTTGGTTTTGAGTAGAAAGTTTCTCCTAGCGCGAGAAACAAGCTAGACTATCAGTATGTCAGCTAGTATAAATTTGAATTTTACACGTGGTTTCATCCATTTAGGGAGACAAGACTACCTTGTGGTTAGTAGCTTGTGAACACTCTCTGGGAAAGATCCAGGACAAAACACACAGCATGGAGCCTGCTACAGCTGTGAAGACAACCATATAAGCATTTACCACAATATAAGGAGGAAAAGTATATCTTGGAAAGATTGGTATGTATGTACATATGATTGTGCTGTTTGTGTTCTTATTGTATGTTTTTGTGCCATGCTAGTGTCTGGATTGCCTGGGTGGCAAAACCATTTCTGGCATTCATTGCAGTACCACTGTGTGTCTCTCCTTTTCTTCTTTTTGTGGTAGCAGTAGTAGCACTGATGCCTTTTCCTTGATGTTCCAAGCTTCAGTGGGAAGTGTTGAAGTGGAAGTGGCCATACCTGAACTGATTGAGGACCTGTGCTTCGACGGCTATTGTAGCATCCCATCAGCTCTCTTGCCAGCTGCAAACGAAAGGACTTGACATCAGTCCAGGAAGGAGAAGGTATGTAGTTCTTGTGTAAGATGTAGCTATTCGTAATNTAGACTTAGTATTGTTGCTATGTGTAGTGGACTTACCTCAAGTTAGTAGTATTGAAGCAGGAAATGACAGTGAGCATGATCTGGGAGGTATTATTTATATACAAAAACGCACATGGACCCTGCAAAGGACCGGTTAAAAATGACGTAATCTTTAAAATGGATGCCAGCACTGGAGCTCAATCCGATTGTTTTCTCTGCTTCTGAGCGGGGAGGAGATATACAAAGATGAGAGAAGTGAGAATAATCTTTATAACACTTACTAATCTCAGCTGGGCGTAGTAGATTTCCAAAATCAAGGCATAATGAGTTGGTGTATGATTGTAATTGATGGATGGACCAGACATCCAATTGGGGCCAGACAGTTTCAAACAATCAAATTTCAATGCAATATCATACTAAATGATATTGTAGGCCAACAAAATTGTCTCTGTAGTAAACTGATACGGCCCAAATCTTTTAATTCAGTCCATCCGACAAAATTCTCAGGTTCCTCATGTTACAGCCTCTGGCCACTGTAATACAGATGGACCAGTCAATAAAAAACTGTTGCATCTGATCCACACTACTTCAAACACAAGAATAAAATAACATAAACGTTGGATTTGTAACCATTCTTGACTGTCTCTCACAATTACTGTTTTACTGTCGTCTATGTTTGACTGTAATGTAGAAGGACCGGTCCTTGAAAAACTNCTGTTGTATTTGATCTACACTGCTTCAAACACAGGATTATGATTGCATTAAGGTTTGTCTGTGTATCTATTGTAACCATTCTTGACTGTGTCTAACAATTACTGTTTTACTGTTGTCTATGTTTGACTGTAATGTAAAAGGACCGGTCCTTAATAAAACTATCACCATTCATCCACACTTCTAAAAACACAGGATTATGATAGCATTAAGGTTTGTCTGTGTATCTATTGTAACCATTCTTGACTGTCTCTCACAATAACTTTTTTACTGTTGTCTATGGTTGACTGTAATGTAGAAGGACCGGTCCTTGAGAAACTGTTGCATTTGATCCACACTGCTTCAAACACAGGATTATGATTGCATTAAGGTTTGTCTGTGTAACCATTCTTGACTGTCTCTCACAAGTACCGTTTTACTGTCGTCTATGTTTGACTGTAATGTAGCAGGACCGGTCCTTGAGAAACTATCACCATTGATCCACACTGCTTCAAACACAGGATTATGGTAGCATTAAGGTTTGTCTGTGTATTTATTCTTGACTGTCTCTCACAATTACTATTTTATTGTCGTCTATGTTTGACTGTAATGTAAAACGACCGGTCTTTGAGAAACTATCACCATTGATCCAGACTGCTTCAAACACAGGATTATTATAGCATTAAGGTTGGTCTGTGTATCTGTTGTAACCATTCTTGACTGTCTCCCACAACTACTCTTTTACAGTCGTCTATGTTTGACCGTAAAAAGAAGGACTGGTCCCTGGGAAATTATCTCCGTTGATTCACACGACTGTGTTAATCTTATTAATGTAATATAATCAGTAATCTCTGACTATTCTTTTTGTATAACATTTATCATGACAATCAGTCATTATAATAATGCAAGTGTGTTTTAATTATGTTTATATTTATATGTAATATATTATTATTGTATTTGAAGTTTGAAGAGCAGCATCTATATAGTATGCTTGAAGTGTGCTTTGAAGTTGCTTGTATGGTATAGTATGCATGAAGTATGCTTTCTGCTATATATTGTATTGTGTGATCCCATGAACTATAATTATAGATTGTGTACATGATATTAGTTGTCCCATAATGTAATGTTACTGTTTTAACCACTGTAAACACATGACTACATCCTTCCTATGTTCATTATAGTCATAGAGCAACTCTTCACCGGTGAAAATTCTTCTTGTGGTGAAGAAACATATGTGTGGTTTTTTATCCACCTCTACTACTCTTGGTTTTAGGTTGGCCTGCTCTTTCGAGTGGTTGATGAGTCTGCCTAGTGTTCCATCATCCTGGGTAGCATCAATACTATAAAGAAAAGACAAACATAGTAGTATGTATTACAGCTATTTGCCAGGCAAGTTTGTGTAATCATACCATAGTTTGCATGGCTTGTGCTGGAAGAAAAATAAAAACGATCCAACAGTACTGTCCTGTGCATATGTCTGCTCTCGTTTTAAGGCCTCTACACGTGTGATCATTTCTCCTTGATAGGTTGTCACAAACTCCCCCTTGCTGAATTCCCTTGTTGTCACTACACCCATGCCTTTCACATTGTCTATGTACTGTGACACAATGCCACAGGTACTTTCAGCCAAGATAGATTGCTGAATTTTAAGTTCAAGGATGTCCTACAATATAATAATTATTATAATTCATCATAATCATTGTCGTAAGGGGGAAATAAGTAACCTAATAATATACTAAAAATTAATTTGCATGCTGATCTATAATATAGTCACCTGTGAGCTTTCCTTTGATCTTGAAGTTACGTGTAAGTTCTTAGTCATTTTGTAAAAGTGGAAGAGCATATCACTTCGTATTTTGTTTGAATCAAATGCCTTTTTCATTGATTCAAAACACTTTTGATCTCCATTCTGCGTGATAGATGTAACTTTAAGAGCATGAAGTCAACCAACCATTATTGTATGTTTACTGGACTCATTGTTCTACAAACCTTAGCAATCTCCTCCAAATTGTGCATTACATGAATACCACAATTACTTCCACCTTGCTGTCTATAAACCTGATTAAAATTTATAGTGGTGTATAGATCAGAATCAATGATTCCAGCAGTGTTTAACCTACCTCTAATAAACAAGGTTTAAGTTTTTTCTCCACACCTCTAACAGTGTTGAGGAAAACTTCGATGTCACTTACAGTATTTGTGCAATACTGAGGAATTGACTCACATTGGAGTCCAGAATCCAGAATGTATGCTCTGCAAAATGCAATGTAGTGAAGCTTGGTTCACAAATTATCACAATAATCACCTCAAAATACTTACACATATTTGACTTGGTCAATCAAAACAATCATCCAGTGCCAGCCACCATCTCTGTAAACAAGAACAGTAACACTACTAGTCAGTACTATTTGGTGCCACAAGACTGTCTATACCTTGGTTTACAAGGGAAAGCAACCAAATTGCTGTTGGAGAGTGGAGCCTTCCCTGTTGTTGTAGCATGAGTCCTTAAGAGGGCTGTTTTTGCCACCTATGGCGAATGGTTTTTAACATCGATATCTGCATCATCCTTTTAAGAGTGACCTTATTTAGATAGTATATATACAAGAAGTTACCTGAGGTGAACGGTTTGCACCATTTTCTGTGTATAGTGCTCTCTTAATGGACTCATATGTTAGGGTCGGCACTACATGAAGTATCTTGTAGTGAGTCCTTTGAATAACATTCCTTATTATAATATAATAATAGTTGTGAGTAATGAACTTCACAAATAATGTATAATAATATTATTTCATAATGTCAATGAACTTTTGTTTTTACGATAATAATTAACGTACCTTGTATAATAGTCAATAATGGCATCACTAACTCCTTTGGAAGGATACAATGTTTTGATATCAGCCATGGAGAGAGGGTACTCGTTAATTTCGAATGGTTGCATTCTAAGAAGTATTTTAACTTAATAAGGCCAGATTTGACAATCATGAATGTATACATACTTGTACACGTCACAAGCTTACATGGAACTATCATCTTCACCACAACAGAGAAAAGGTGTCTTTTTCCCGAATTTAAATCCTAAACCCACACACTGTTTATGATACCAAGACTGGCATCGGTCACAAGCCACCCATCCATCAGTACTACTTGCTTCATCCTTTGCCGTTTGTATGTAGGTGCACATCCCATGGTGTCCCATTAAGCACTCTTTCTCAGTCAAGATCTCAATAACATCAACAGTAGACTGTGAACAATCTACATCTGGTTCCACTGTTGAGTGATTTGCCACTAGTAAGAACAAATAAGAGAAAATAAAGATATCTAAGTTAATTTTAATAGAAATTGAGACACTTACATGTTTGTTTCTCAGGGTACAATGGAATATAATGATTCATCCCATAAGATGTGGATTTATAAACTACAAATCCAATGTGAACAGGGTACTGATCAGCAGGTGCACAACATGGGTGATAAATGGAGTTAAATCTATGTTCCTCTATTTCACCATACACAAACTGGCAATGTAGATGGATCCTTCTCTTGATAGATCCCGCAGCAAACTGAACTTGAAGTAGCCCTATATTTCAAGGTTTTACTGGCTATTTTCACATGCACTATACATTAAAATTAACATTATAATAGTTACCTGTAAATGAACCAATACATGTGGTTGCATAAATTTCTTCTCTTAAGATGTAACCAACCAGCTCTGCAAGTGTAGGGTTCTTTTGAGGTCTGTTTAAAAACACTTGGTTATTGCTGGCAACAGAATGAATGAAAGACTGGGCCACTGATGGTTCTTTGAGCTGAGACTTGTACTGCATGGGTATGACAATTATTACCATTTTAAAATTGTATGACATAATAATTATTGTATTATAGGGTTTACCATTTCCACATAATGATCAAAGTGATCAATTGCATGGATAACACTTGCAAGGCGTATTTCATTCTTGTAATCTTCAGTGCCAAGTAGAGACAGAGAGATAGAATTGTACAAGCAATCTCCATCTCCTGTTGCTTTCCCAGCATAGTGTCCCAAAGGAATAACTTTGGATCCTAACTTCTTCAATGTTTGCTGACGTCTAGGAGGAAAAATATATAATAGTTGACATTATTTCCATGTGTATCCAACTTATACCTTCTATCCAAGAGCTTTGCTGGAATATCGCTTGTGGTTTTTAGCTCTAATATGTTGTTTAGGACATGACTCGTCTTTAAGTCAATTTTTTCCTTCACAACTAAGGCTGTATTGCTGAAATCAGCCCAAGACTTATTAATCTGATGGGATGACCATAAAATATTGAGTCCCTCAGCGGCAGACTCAAAACTTGTAGGCAGAGTAACTGTTGTAGCCTATAATATAGAATTATATATAATGCATGAATATTACCATAGGATATAATTATACTGACACTTTATTTATAAGAGTATACCAATTTATTTTGAATGGGAATAGTGGGAGATGGAATACTATTGTCAGCCAGTTCAGAGTCAGATTGCTTGCCAATCGTAACTGCAATAGAGAGACTGAGACTGTCAATGATTCAGAACAGAGACTGAAATTGATGGATCTAGTTTACTCACCACTGAGAGCTTCAACAGTGTCAGTTTGTGCCATCTATATAATGCATACAGTGATATAATTATGAACAAATAATCATCATTACAAATGAATTCTGCAGGGTCTTAGACTATCAAAATTAATCATTTTAAACCCACAAAATTTGTGGTTGTTACAGGTACGTTGAACTTCCTGTGTAGACAATGTTAATAAGCTTGGTTTTTGAGTCGCAATTATTCAATCATAACTTACACCAGGGACATTAAACAGTAATGGAGATTCTGGATTATCATCTGGAGCATCCTAAAAGAATAATTATAAGTCATTGGTTACTACATAATTATGTACCATACTACTACACTATACATACATGCAAGTCACTCCTTCTTACTATGGTGGGTTTAATAGTACTTTGATCTGGCTGACTTGGTGTCTGCAGTTGAATGAAATGTGGTTGAGTTTGTAAAAGCTATGTGGTGTACATATTTTAATCAATTGCTTATAAGCTCATGGACCAATGGCTTTCTCTCTGAAGAAATTCTACATGACAAGCTCATATGAAGTGTGGCTGTCCCGGCATACATTTGATATTTGCGGTATACCTGGTCCTTGGATTCTTTGGATTCTTTATATTCTCCAGCTCTACACAAGTAGTTAACATTTATTTTTAAGTCAACATTAATAGTATACTCAGACATGATATTGCAATATACATGTACATGTATTTATTCTTACATGTTGTAATTTTCAGGACATTTTTCTAAGAAAGCTTTCAAGATTCTCCTCATATCATCTGCTGTATACTTAGCAATACGCTCTCCTGATTCTGCAGTGTTATAAGGTAATATAATAGTTGGAAGCACACTGTAACATTATAAACAGAATATATGCATGCATGAGTTGTGTAGATAGTGAGCTTGTACTAAAATCAATGACATGTTGTTTATATACTAGACTATAAGTATGCATAGCTGCATATATTTAGAGTGCATGTACCATTCTTGGGGTTGTTAGGACTCTTGAATGCAATTCCTGATGGAAACCAGCTTGGTTTATTTATGTCTTGGTAGAAGCCATAAACACCTTAATTATTGTGGTAACAACACAAACTATTATTATTAATAGTGACTGCAGGAATGATGGTTAACTTTAGTCGAATACTGAAGACTGTCATAATTATCACTAACCATTATTCTTTACCTTTGGGATTCATGATCCTTGGCAAGATTTTATACAGATAGTCTGCAACATAGTCTTGAGGATCATTTGAAGGCAGAGAAATGATCTCGTGCCTACAGTCTTGTTGATTTTCATCAGAAGCTTGTAGTAAGTCTACTCAATGCAAACCACTAGTTATATACCTGTAATTAGTTAATACTTTTTTCCTGACCTGGAGTACTACTTAATGCAACTTGTTTAAACTTGCTCTGGACTACTGGATCTTCTGCAAATGACCTCATGTGGTCAGGACCTATATATAGTGCACCAATACAATTTGAGGACAGTATACGGCTACACTGAAGCCTACACATACGCACCCTTCCATACAATCTGTTGCCGGCCCCGAGTTGTTTCCCAGTACAAAAACACAAATGATGGAGTTGCTGGCTTTGTTGAATCGATCCACTGATCAGCCTTTGATTGCACATGTATGATACGTATCCCATTGTATGCTTAACTGGCTGTTTTTAATACCCGCAATAATTATTTCTACCTTTTTAACAATTTGCTTCCATTTTCTGTTTGAGTTAGATCTTGTTCTCTCAATCTATCAAATTTAATATTATAATAAATGCCATTGATTAATAATCACAAGAAACTGGGCACTCTGATTTCATTTTGGCAGTACAGTTTTACCGACTCACCCTTAAGCTTTGCTTTTCAGTCTTTGCTGATAATCTGGGGACCTAAAAATTATATAGCTACATGTATCACAACTCAGCTCGGACAACATCTGTTTAACAGTTTCAATGTGTATAGTACCTTTGGAGCTGGAGGTGAAGCCGATTCTGAGTCAAATTCATCAGCTGAAGATTCTACTGACGGTAGTGATTTAACTATTGCATCAATAGTTTCCTCCATGATTTTTTAAGTCTATATAAGCCGTGTTCAGAAACAAGCTCAGCTGTTCCTCCACATAGCGGCCACGTGGCTAGTAATTGGACCCCTGTGGTTAAAAACAAAACCACAACACTGAACTGAGTTGCATGTGTGTATAATAATACGTTCCACGATTCCACGTGTCACAAAGGCTTTGTATTTGCAGTAGTTTTCACAGAGACTCACTGAATATGTCGGATCATAGTTCTGGAGAAGAGAAGCTCTGCGATCACGAGGAAGAAAGAATGGTAGATTTGAAGCTACACTCTTAATTAGATCTGTTAGGCCAATTTGCATAATGTTATACTACCTCTTCATGTTCAGTTACGCAGGAAATATCGTCCACCTCATTACCACAAAATATGGAAGCCACTCAGGAAAGCCAATGAAGATAAGTTTGATTTCTGCCATGACTTTAATAAGAAGAGGAAAATATTCTCTCATAGAGGTGAGAGGGAAATGCCTTATACTGATCGATTGTATTTTTGAAGGCCTAGATCTACATGATCTAGTGTAGAATTTGTAACATGAAATTATCCTTATGTGTGTATGTATATTTGTAAAGGTTCAGGTTCAAGCAAGCAGCAACAAACTTCTGGAGCAAAGACTAAATTGAGGCCTACTACTAGTACTCCAGATGCTCCACATAACATCACCAAACTAGAAGATGTATGTTACTAATTATTGCTAACATTCACGGTATGTTATTGTTCACACACTGATTTTGTGATTATAGCAGAGTACAGTGAAACTTGTGGAACCAGTTACTGAAACTGAAGTGCAGCAAGACAATGACCAGGTCACCTATTGCATGCATGGATGGTTGGGTGTATTGCCGCAAATAATATTATTACTTGGTATAATGACAAAATTAAAATTTAATAATTATAATTATAGGTATTTGATATTGATCAATCAGATATGGATATGGATTCAAGCCTCCTCCTGCCATCTGTACCTGGATGCTCTGACCAGGAGGTTTGTACTCGTTGTAATAATTATGATCTTTAGTGATAACAACTGAATTGAAATACTGATGATCTAGCAACAGACAGCTCAGTCACAAATCCAAGACTCTGAAGCATACATTTATCTGCTGAAAATGCATCATACCATCGCTTGTTGTGACAGGAGCTCAAAAAACTTTGTTGTCCAGGACTTTGACAATCAAACAAAGATGTTGAAAGTATGTATGTATAATTTGAGTCATTTATGTAATGCTGTAATACTTGTGTCAGAATCATTTTGTATCATATTCCATGGCCACAGGCTAACTGTTTCCATTTTGTGTCACGTTGTGGTAAATTCTTTAATGGAGAACCCCATTGGATATACTGGTGTGACTGTGACAAGGCAGCTGCAGAGCATGTGGACAGCTTAAATTCTAAGATGGAGAGAGCCTATGACGATGTGAAGATGTTGTTGCCCTCTTGTGTACACATTACTGCTGTGGAAAGTATAGTAAAGTGTTTTGATGGTGTAAATGGAATTTCTGTGGAAGAAGATGTTTCAGGTACATGTACAACCATAATACTCTATATTACAGCTAGCTAACCATGACAGCTGTGTCATTGTTATATAGTACATAATTATAGTCTGATCCTTTTTATTATTTACTGTTATAATTATAGATCATTCATATGCATATACTACTGGAATGCCTCAAAATACAACTTCTCAGAGTCAATGTTTGAAGGTTAGCTTCTTAATTTAAATAAAGTAGTAGCTAGAGCTTGGCTACTTTTTTTATGATGTTTATAGCTGGATGACAACATCGTAAAAATTGGAGATTCTGGAGCTATTTGTGTCAAGTCAGATGATGGATTTGGTGTTGTGGTTTGTACTACATTAGGAATACGGTGTTTGACATGCAAGTATGGAAAGACCAGTTGCCAGCATGTTGAACAAGTGAAGGCAACAATCACTACTCAATGTGATACACATGAAGATGTTCCAGAATTTTTGCAGCCATACTATGATGCTGCAGTAACTACAACTTTGCCAACAAGATCAAACACTGGCTCAGAATCTCACACTACAGTACTAGTTCCACCTACTTCAGCTTCATATAAGAAGATTCCATTTGATTTACCAATGTCGATTGTTACAGCACTTAAGATGCCATTTAATGAAAGATTTGGAGTACACAATGATGTATGTCATCTTAGAGATGAAATACCTCAAAGTACAAAGTGCAGTACGTGCGGAAACAGTGTTTGGGGTTATGACCCAGAAATGTCTGATTCTATCCTTATAACAACCAATGAAGTATTCAAAGTGAAAGGTATAATTATATGTGGTCAACAAATAATGCATGTGATCCTTTTAATAATAGGATGAAATTGCTGTGATGTGTTAATTTATGATGTCATATAATATGCATACACAGTTGGTTTGTTGCATTGTATGACACCAAATTGTGAGCAAAAGCTACAGTTTGATGGTCAGGATGTAGGTGTGATGAACATGAAAACCTTCGTGGTGACTTATGAGGTGTTAAGAAATCATATGTGGCACTTTCTTTTGGCAAAGTTAGTTTACATTATAGATTGCACTGCATCATTATTGCAGCTGCATTCAATCACTATAATAGTGATGTATAAGTCATGATTATCAGCACACGCATAATTTTACTGAAAATTCCAGGACAACTATTTTTACTGAATACTCAGCACTGTGCAAAGTACATGAAGACTTTGGAGACAAGCTATTTTCAAAAACCTTTTCATACAATCAATATCGGTTCACCTGGTACTCGTTTATCCGTTTGCTAGACATTGATCTGAGAACTGGATTTATGTGCCCACTTTGCAAAGACAATCCAGATGTAGTAGTGATGGATGCTACTTCATTATCATTTAGGAAAGACTTCAACCCTCTGATCAATGTGTCCAATGAACAACAACCTAAATGCAAAAATGGAAGATAAGTTACTTTTAGAGTAAAATATAGTTCCCAATGTAGCATGCACTAATCAATGCTTTATTGTCCATGTTTATACTAGGTTTAGTGATAGGGTGTTCATTCCTGATAGACACACACGTAAACTTCTACTACTCTTCACAACCAAAGGATTAAGATCTGAAGAAATGTGTGAGCTTGTGAAACTTCTTCAAAAGTATGCTCCAGTGTTATCACCACTAATTTCATCTGCAAATGTTGTACAATCAACTGGTGGCAAATATTCGTGCACCAAAGAGTGGTCCCGATTCATACACTCCCTTGCTGCCTCTACACCAGCATGTGGTTTACTTCATCCATCTGAGAGAAGCTCTACACTCATTGCTGACATGTGCCAAAGAGACATCACAAAGGATGTGTCAGCAATGAAAGTGCTGCAAGAAGAGCTGCCGGTTCTATTTGAGACACTCCGGTCCCTGAATTCTTACCCTCAGTTAACAATGCTTGCTCCCATTTTAGAATCATTACTTCAAAAAGCAAATGCTCCCTTCTGTGTTAAAAACGAGAATGAGAGTGTGAAGCAAGATTCATGTGACCCATTATCATACTTTCCTCTCCTCAGTATGAAGTACCGTACACGAGGAAACTATTTCGCTGACACAGGTGGAAAAGTTTCTTGTTGCACAAAGAAAAGTTCAAAGCATCCTACTTTACTTCCAGGGGTATTCACCCTCTTCTGTGAACATGGTAAAGTTATACTCATTGAACCATCACTGGACTGATTATGCCAATTATATACACAGGAATTTGCTATGGATTTCAGGTGCTAAGTGTTTGTGAATCTCCAAATGTACCATTCACAATTCTATACGAGAGATTTCAAAATGGTAAATGTATATAATATTATGATAAGAGAGGCTTATACACGTACACACAATTTATACAATACTATATATACATGATACATTTGTATATATCAACTCACAGCACCAAAGGTGATAATTTACGACAATTGCTGCAACCTGCATAATTATTCCCTAAATAGGGAACCACAGCACTTTAAGTCATCCTGGTTTGTAGTGGATCGGCTGCACTGGGCAAACCACACAGGTATGATTGTGTGATATGTATACGTATCAGTCATTGTTGTCCTTCATAATAGCAATAATAATTTATAAGACAATACTGTATTATTAATACATGATATTGTATTTATTTTGTTTTCATTCAAGGATGTAGCAGTGGATATAACTTGGGTGTATACCCACAGTTTCAAACCATTAATAGTCAAATGGTTGAACAAAGCAACTCAACACTAAAACGGTTGAAATCTTCACTTTCATACATGAATGCTTCAAACTTCATGAACCACTGCAAATTCTTTTTATGGTATAGAAACTTACAAAGAATCATTACTCTTAAAACAAACTCACAATAATTACATGATTGTATGAAACTATGGATAACTTTATATATATACAACAATAATATAATACACCATTTCAAACATTATAGATCATAGTAAATAATACCAGTTCTTGTGACTGAAAAGTAAATTGTTAAGAGTCCTATATAATAGACCTGTATATCTACGTTACATTTAAAAATAGATGACAATAAAACAGTACTTGAGAGACAGTCAAGAATGATTACAATAGATACACAGACAAACCTTAATGCTATCATAATCCTGTGTTTGAAGCAGTGTGGATAAAATGCAACAGTTTCTCAAGGACCGGTCCTTCTACATTACAGTCAAACATAGACAACAGTAAAACAGTAATTGTGAGAGACAGTCAAGAATGGTTACAATTGATACACTGACCAACCTTAATGCCATCATAATCGTGTGTTTAAAGCAGTGTGGATCAATGGTGATAGTTTCTCAAGGACCGGTCCTTCTACATTACAATCAAACATAGACAACAGTAAAACAGTAATTGTGAGAGACAGTCAAGAATGGTTACAATTGATACACAGACTAACCTTAATGCTACCACAATCCTCTGTTTGAAGGAGTGTGGATCAAATGCAACAGTTTCTCAAGGACCGGTCCTTCTACATTACAATCAAACATAGACAACAGTAAAACAGTAATTGTGAGAGACAGTCAAGAATGTTTACAACAGATAGACAGACAAACCTTAATGCTATCATAATCCTGCATGTGTTTGAAGCAGTGTGGATCAAATGCAACAGTTTCTCAAGGACCGGTCCTTCTACAATACAGTCAAACATAGACGACAGTAAAACGGTACTTGTGAGAGACAGTCAAGAATGGTTACAATAGATACACAGACAAACCTTAATGCTATCATAATCTTGTGTTTGAAGCAGTTTGGATCAAATGCAACAGATTCTCAAGGACCGGTCCTTCTACATTACAGTCAAACATAGACAACAGTAAAACAGTAATTGTGAGAGACAGTCAAGAATGGTTACAATAGATACACTGACCAACCTTAATGCTATCATAATCCTGTGTGTTTAAAAGTGTGGATCAATGGTGATAGTTTCTCAAGGTCCAGCCCTTCTACATTACAGTCAAACATAGACGACAGTAAAACAGTAATTGTGAGAGACAGTAAAGAATGGTAACAACAGATACAAAAACAAACCTTAATGCTATCATTATCCTGTGTTTGAAGCAGTGTGGATCAATGGTGATAGTTTCTCAAGGACCAATCCTTCTACACTACAGTCAAACATAGACGACTGTAAAACAGTAATTGTGAGTCAAGAATGGTTACAATAGATACACAGACAAACCTTAATGCTACCACAATCCTGTGTTTGAAGGAGTGTGGATCAATGGTGATAGTTTCTCAAGGACCGGTCCTTTTACATTACAGTCAAACATAGACAACAGTAAAACAGTAATTGTTAGACACAGTCAAGAATGGTTACAATAGATACACAGACAAACCTTAATGCTACCACAATCCTGTGTTTGAAGGAGTGTAGATCAATGGTGATAGTTTCTCAAGGACCGGTCCTTTTAAATTACAGTCAAACATAGACGACAGTAAAACAGTAATTGTTAGACACAGTCAAGAATGGTTACAATAGATACACTGACAAACCTTAATGCTATCATAATCCTGTGTTTGAAGCAGTGTGGATCAATGGTGATAGTTTCTCAAGGACCGGTCCTTCTACACTACAGCCAAACATAGACGACTGTAAAACAGTAATTGTGAGAGACAGTCAAGAATGGTTACAATAGATACACAGACAAACCTTAATGCAATCATAATCCTGTGTTTGAAGCAGTGTGGATCAAATGCAACAGTTTCTCAAGGACCGGTCCTTCTACATTACAGTCAAACATAGATGACAGTAAAACAGTACTTGTGAGAGACAGCCAAGAATGGTTACAATAGGTACACAGACAAACCTTAATGCTATCATTATTTTGTGTTTGAAGCAGTGTAGATCAATGGTGATAATTTCTCAAGGACCGGTCCTTTTACATTACAGTCAAACATAGACGACAGTAAAACAGTAANCAGAGAAGGCTCCTATGATTGCAAAGGTGGCGGAAGTGCTTCATTCTCTATGTTCACTGTCAGCCACTCCTTTACGAGCTCTCCTTTTGTGATAAAGTTTGTTATAGTGAGTCTCTGTCTATGTTCACTGCTAGCTACTCTCTCGCAAGCTCGCCACCACTCCTCACTTAGTCCTCTTATAGAACTTGATAGTCTTCACTATTCCCATCCCAGACATGCCAAAAATTACTGAATATTGTACAATTATTATCTACTCTGACAAGACTGGATAGCAATACTGTGAAAATTTAAACATTAAAAAAATTGTCAATGACTACATACCTACTACACTTAGTGTGCCTTTATAGACAGTGTTCTTCCAACCATCATCCCACCCTCCAATCACTAGGATCTCTGTTGGTGACAACACTGCAGTGGCTGGTCTATGTCGTGGTGCTGGTAGATCAGAGATGTAGATCCAGGAGTTGATAGAGGGAGAGTACATATGGACTGAACATTGAACCTTTCCATATTCTACATCATCCCTTCCTCCAATAGTGAGAACAGTCTTGCCCATTACAGCTGCAGTTGAGTTATAAGTCGGAGTGTCTGCTAGCTGCTTCCAGACAGAAATACAGGTATCAGTTGTGCCATGAGGTGGAGCTTGGTTGAGAGGTGTGGCATTGGGAAGCAGTTCATTCACTGATACACATAGTGCTTGATTCAGTCTGTATGGGTGTTTGAAGCCACCAACTAGATAGCACGTATTTTTGACGATCACTGTTGACATGATTCGGCATGGTGTTGGTAGTCGATCAGCTCTGAGCCATTTTGATGTCTCTGTGTTAAATATTTCAACAACATCAGTGTCATCATGTTCTGTATTTCCTCCTGCTACAATAAGAGCTGAGGGATGGCTGACAACAGTTAGTGAGTGTCTAGCAGTAGGCATTGAGGAAACCGATTGCTTCCATTTCTCAGATTTCTCATCAAACACATACATTGCATTAGATACTTCCCAATCAGCGGTCCTCTCACCTCCAAGACTCACCAGTTGTCCTTTCACTTGTCCCAGACCAAAGTACCTGACAGGTAGTGGTAGTAGTGGGCTCCATGTGTCTTGGGAAAGATCATAACAGTAGACAGTACATTCATATACTCTGTCTGTGCTAAAACCGCCATAGTACACTCTGTTATTGATAACAGTCGTCTGTCCACCACCAGCAGTCATAGAAAGGTCAAGGTCTGTACACTGCTGCCATGCAATCTTAGCCTGCAATGGCTGGTGAATAATAAAATTAATGCAATTTAACTTATGACACCATCATGGGAACATACATGTATGCATGCAATGAACACTGCTGCATAGGACTCTCTCAGCAAAGTGCCAGCCACTCAGCATGTCTGGCTCTGCTTCTGATTCAGAATTTTGTACATACTTTTTAAATTTATAATTATAATAATTTTATGTTAGACTAATGGCTTAACTAGAGGAGTTGTGGCACAATGTCAGCTAGTGACTAGATCAATTGAACGTATCATTTGGACGGGGAAAAAAATGTAACTTTGCATCTATCAGTGAGAAGGTATGGCAGATTACTGAGGTACATATGATTGGCAATGATAATATTAGTCTCGCGTAGCCAGACCCCTTTCACTCCGCCTATATATCAGACCCCTTTCGCTCCGCCTATATACCATATAGGCGGAGCGAAAGGGGTCTGGCTACGCAAGGCGGAGCGAAAGGGGTCTGGCTACGCGAGACTATGATAATATTATATAGCATAATGTATTGTAATTCACCTGAGGTTTTGAAGTCAGGTACTCCCTGGTTCTTGTGAGCTGGTCATTCAAACTCTTGATCCTATCATCTTTCTGAGTCAGAGCAGTCTTCTTGGAGGCAATCTCTGAGTCCTTTCTGGAGAGAGAGACACTCATTGTGGCTAGCTCTTGTTCCTTTGAAGTAAGAACAGCATTTACTTGTGTAACTTCTAATTTTAATGAGTCAACTTCTGATTTTAGTCTTTTGTTTGATTCAACTGATTTTCTGCGAGCTTCTTTCTCAGTTTCAATTGATCTTTTATGAACTTCATTTTCAGTTTCAATACCTTGCTTCTCACTAGTGATCATCACTACTTGTGCAGCCACATCTCTCACTTCTGATTGTAGCTGTTCAACTTCCGTTGAGTGTGCTAGCTTTAAATGTTCAACTTTGTCTTCCAAATCTTCAATTATCTTCTTCTCCTGTTCAATCTCTTCATCTTTTCGCACACCGTCAGCTACCAAACCATTCTTCTCTTCTTCCAGAGCTTCAATTCGACTCAACATTTCCACTTTGTTGGAAAAAGACAGAGGGAAATGGACCACTGCATCTTTTAGTCGCTCGACAATTTCAACAATGTTTCCTCTCCGTTTTGGGTTATTACTGACACACTTCAGAATGAGGTCCATCAGAGGGTGGTCCTGACCAATGGTACGGAGGTACTCCTCACGTCGTTCAGCTTCTGAAACAGGGATTAATCCATCATCAGGTCCTATACGATTCGGTCCAACTTTAGGGTGTGGCCATTGTCCACTGAAGACGTGAATCATCATGATTCCATATGAAAAGAGGTCTACACTCGTGTTGTACTTTGGGTCAGCTATCATTACCTCGGGAGGCATATAGGTAGGAGTGCCAGGGATTTCAGTCATATGACTCATCTGGAGAGGAGTGAGATTGAGAATCCTGGCCACACCCAAATCAGAGATCTTTGCCGTCATGTTGGAGCTAAGGAGAACATTGTTTGTAGAAAGATCTCGGTGTACAATGGGTGGGGTTTGATTGTGGAGGTAACAGAGGCCCAACGACACATCGTGAAGAATGGAGTAGTTGATCTCCTTGGATAGAATGCCATATTGTTTGATACAGCCGCTCAGGTTAGTAGGGAGGAACTCCATCACCAGGATGGGTATGGCCGCATGGTTCTCAAAATGGACTCCAAGAAATTGGACCACATTTGGATGTCTTACTTGATTGAGTAGACGACACTCTTCAGCAAATCGACGCAGTTGCTAAGCCTCATGTCCTTGTTCAACAAAGACTTGATGGATCTTCTTGCCAGCACATTTCAATCCTCTGTACTCGATCTCCACAACAGCAGCATAGGAGCCACGTCCTAACTCTCTATCAGTGACTTGTACACTACTCAGAGTATAAGGTTCAAATTCTCTGAATAATCCTTGCCTAATAAGAGAAAGATAGTTCATAATAATTTGGATTTAAACTATTATTATTTTTTATTCTATCAGATACATGTTAGAGATATTGTACAAAAATTTGAGCTAGTCAAACCATGCCTACTTCTTACATTTTCTTAGTTGATGTGTCCAAGTGAACGTTTGCTCAGCAGTTAATGGTCAATCACATGAGTGGGTGGGGCTGGATTACCTTATGCCTTGACCTTATTCCACAATTGGTTGTGGTTGTTGATACAATAAACAATCACACAATAGATCCAGTACTACAATTTTTATCAACATTCATGATTGAATATTGTTCAGATGTTCTCAATCAATGATGACAGATGCTCCTTCAACATTCAACTACTGTGTCAGGGACCTTAATTTTAACCGTATACTTTCAAGTTTCAAACCAGCTTCTACCTTCATGTATTAATTTACAGGAACTATATACACTTGAGCAACAAGGGTTACTGTAGTTAGTTTGCACCTCTATCAGATACATGTCAATATTGTGTGTACATGCATAGATATGCACCTGGCACTGAACTTATCAATGACTTATATGTACATTCATTGTGGCTCTTGTGACTCATTTTGTGATGAAGTTTGCTAGTGAGTCTCTGTCCATGTTCACTGCTAGCCACTNACCTTTAGCTTCAAGATGAAGACTATCAGGTTCATTTTCATACTCTGCAAGCAACTGAACAGCAAATGGCGAACAGAGGCCTATAAAATATATCCATTAGATGGATAATTGACTGCGTTCACCTGTATGAGCCAAAGAATTGATGGAGCATCATCCAAAACGGCCTCTCTGACGCATATTTGCTCCTTCCAAGCCATTGTGCAGTGTTGTAGTGTGTTGAACTAGCTCATACACGTGGCCCGTGGGCTCTTGATCTTAGCTTGAATGAAACGACCACTTACCAGCCCCCAAAATTGTGTGGTTACAAACCATAAAACCAAACCAAAAAGTCATACTTTCTCTGTACTAAAGCTAACTAGTGCTTCATTATGCATACTTCATTCTCTATGTACACTGTCAGCCACTCTTTCACGAGCTTCCCTCCGTTTCTCTCATAGAACTTGACAGCTTCACTGTTCCAATCCCAGACACTTGCCAATAAATCCGAGAACAGTTAGTAGTAGCCTCGTCCCCAGGCATGGAGACGAGGCTAAGTTAGTAGCTGCTGCAACCTAAATGTCTGGTAGTAAATAATGATCTTAGTTGTGCTGCAGCGCTGCTACGTGTTTGTAGGGGCTGCGGCGCACGTAGCTGCGCTGGCCGCTCTGGACGACTGCGCATGCGCAGCAAGGGTTCTTACGCGGGTTTGTTGCTAGCATGAACCATAAAGCTTTACAGCAGTTTGTATTTGGCATACTAGTAGTGATTTGTGAGCTACTATATAGTTAACTATCAAGCTGCAACTGTGTATGGCTGTAAGAACACTCTGATAGCAGATAGGCTGCAATCCACATGTCAGGGGTTATGCATCTTTTACATCCACAAGGAAAAAAAAAAATACTGAGTGTACAATAAAATAAAACAAAAAAATAAAACACTAGCAAAAAAGATTTGATGTGGTGCTCATGAACTTAACAATAATGTATGTACATTCATTGTGACTCCTGTGTCAGACTCACTTTGTGATAAAGTTTGCTAGTGAGTCTCTGTCCATGTTCACTACTAACCATTCTTTCTCAAGCTCTCCTCCATTTCTCTCATAGAACTTGATAGCTTCACTGTTCCCATCCCACACATGCCAATAGATCCGAGCACAGTTAGTAGCTACTGCAACCTGTGTGGAGATCAAAAATTAACTAGCTTACTAGCATGACATTATAGTTGTGAACTGAACCAACCTTTGCACATTCTTTCAACAGTAATCTCTCAAGATTCAACTCCCTGTACTCTTCTCTCACAAACAGACTATCAATATACATTTGTCTACCTTCTGAAAGAAGGTATCCAAAGGAATACAAAACAAAGCCAGCAAGCTTTGGACGCTTGCTGTTTGTATCAGTACTAGAGGCTGGCTTAGAAGGCACTGCACAAAGAATGGTTGGTATGAGAGACTAGAATAGCATANAACTGGCCTCATACAGTAACTAAATCTAAATCTAATCTACAAAGATTTTTGCATCTTGGAACTATAGGGGATTTATCAATAGAGTGGAAAGACTCAAATAAAGCTACACCAGCCTTGTTCCTAGGCTCTCCCTTGACAGAGCTATCCCTCTGAGGCTCACCTGGTCAGTGTGTGTTTGTTCCATGCCAGCACTCCCACTCTATCGCTGTGCCCTCCCATTGTACGAATCTTCCTCTCTTTCTCCACGTCCCACAGCTGCACAGCGGCAGTGCTGCTACCGATGGCCAGGTACTTCCCGTTCCCGGCCCAAGAGACACTGGAGACATACTCTCCCTCCGAGCTCATCTCCATGAGCTGTTGCACAGAGCCATCAGTGGCGTTCCAGAGGAAGACAGTGGGTCCCAAACCAATGGCAACTTTGTTGTTCTTACCCCAAGAGAGTGTGTTGAGATCTGTCATGAAAAACAACACAATATTTTAAGTATTACTAACTAGAGATTGGAGCCTATATTTTGAAAAAAAAATAATAAAATTTAAAGTAAATAAATAAAATAACCAGAAAAATTCCACTTTATTAATACTTAGAAGCTGGCTCTGACTTACAGTAGTCTGATATCAGTGATGGTGCATCTAGTATCTTGTCGGATGTGATGGGACCACGGCGCGAGCTTTTCTTCATGGACTTCCTGTTTGAGCTCCTCAAATGACTTCCATTGAGAGAGGCACTCATGTCACCAGTGTAGTTGAGGAGAGAACCTGTCGGGAGTAAATCCAAATCATCAAACACAACTTGTACACAAGCTGACTTATAACAAAAACCTATTTAATAGAGGCAAAAATATCCAAGCAACAAATTATGAGATAAACATCAAGGTATAACCAGAGTGATTCATCAATGTGGAAATTTACAAGTATGGTCCCAGTATAAAGTACAGTGTAGCCAAATGAAATAGAATTAGCCTCATACGCAGGCTCTCCTCCTTTTTTTTCTTTTCTCCTCTTTAACTGTTAGTGTAGATCAAAGGGGAGAGCCCAGGTTCGAGGCTAGAATAGAATATTAACTATTGTCTTACTTGAGCCTGGTGTACATGTGGTGTTTGGTCTGAAGGACAGCACCCCTCTTTGCCTCCTTCCTCTGCTCTTGGAGAGGGCCTTCAGTAGCTCCTGCTTGTACTCCTCTCTTGTGGGACTCGCCTCCTCTTCATTCTCTTGGTTCTGGGTGTCTTTGTCACGAAGCAAAAATGAACTGTACTCCATATCTGTGGTACTTCTGTGAACCAAAGCAGCAGCATTGGATAAAAAAATCGACTAGAAAACTACCTTATCTATGTTGGGTGGAACTGACCTGTTTGGTATGAACCTGCATCCCGAAGGAGTCTGTCCATTTCTTCCAGGTGTCTTTTTCTTGTTCGACTTTGGAGGTGACCTCTTTCTTGTAGAAGTGACATGTCCAGGAGTCTTACTGGGTGTGTGACGTCCTCTAATTTTGGGGGATTTCTTGTATTTGATGGCGAGTCTGCTAGACTCTGGAGTTCTTAGTTGGGCATTTGGTTGACAAGGACGTAAAGGAGAGTCTGTTCTTGTCCGGGACAATCTTGGTGAGTCAGAAAGTGTTGGCTTGTTTGAAAACGTCGTGCTGCTCTTTGACCTTGTAGGCATCATTTGCCATCTTTCTAGTGGAGCAGAAGGGACTTGCTTCAGTCGTATGAGGTCGTTTAATCTTGCATCTTTATCCATGGTTTGGTTCGTGGAAGAGAAAGCGGTGTGGAAAATTTGTGCTGCACAGCTGATTTTGAAATTTGAAATTTTTTCCTAACATTTGATTGGTCGATTGATCAGCAACTTAAATGACGTCATTGTAACTTAAACGTACGTAATAATTATGTTAAGTGTCCGCGCGCAGCATTGACTCTGCGATCTGGCTAAATCGGCATGCAGACCGTGGCAATGGCTTGGAAGGAGCAAATTTCCATCAGAGAGGCCGTTTTGAATGATGCTCCATCAATTCTTTGGCTCATACAGGTGAATACAGTCAATTATCTATCTAATGGTATATTTTATAGGCCTCTGTTGGGCATTCAGTTGCTTGCAGAGTATGAAAATGAACCTGACAGTCTTCATCTTGAAGCTAAAGGTAAACCACACACAGCTCACAAAACATAAGGAATGATCTACCTTGTTCTTCTGTCCTAGACATTGCTAGAGATTGTTTTGGTGAAAGAAGGCTCTGCTTTCCATTAGTAGCTGAACTCAAATCACCACCAACATCAGCTACTAAAGGTGTGGCTGACCAAACCAAAGCTTTCATGTAAGCAACTCATTTTATTGCATCCTTCTACAGAGGAACCCTCATCTGGTCTCCCTTCTGAAAAGATGGAAAGGAATGAACGCATTGTGGGCTATGCATTGTACTTCTACAACTATTCAGCTTGGATTGGAAGATATGTCTATCTGGAGGATGTGTTTGTGATAAAGAAATATAGAAGTAAGAGAAATTGATGCACCCATTATCTGATCTGTGTATGATTCCATTACATCATTAGATTTAGGATTAGCAACTGCTTTAATGAGAGAATGTGCCAAGGTTTGTTTTGCTATAGATTATGGTTTCATGGTGGAAACTGTTACATTTACATTATGTGTGCGTAGGTAGCTGTGTCTGAAGGATTAACGAGGTTGAAGTTCCAGGTATTGGATTGGAACACAAAGGCAATAGACTTGTACAAGAAACTAGGTGGAGTGATAAGCTCAAAGATGCTTACAATGAGAATGTACAAAGATGCCATCACCAAACTGGCCACAAGTGAAGTCAAAGGAATTTGGAAAGACCGTGTAACACTCAGACCAGCAGTTCCCGGGGATATCCCTGAAGTTAAACAGTTAATACAGGTATTGTAACTTAACAGGTATTCATAAGCATAATTATCTTTGATTGGCCATGATAGTTGCTTGCTGATTATTTGGATGAGTCAAATGAACCCAAAACTGAAGAAAAAGGTGTGTCTTTACAAAGTTTGTCTTCTTCATTGATAATAATATTATTGGTGATCTTTATTCTTTTTTGCAGTTATGCTACAAGATGGTTTTGGAGGAAAGAAACACTATGGGCTTTTAGTTGCAGAGATAAACAAGCTATCTTCAGCATCTAGTGAAAGTAAGAACATAGCATAATATTATTATAATTATATTGTCTCTTTAATTGAATTACTGTCACTTTTTTTCCATTGATTATTAGATTCCATTGAACCAAAGCCACTGGAATCCAAGTTAGCTGGACATGCTTTGTACAGCTTCAGCTATTCCACCTGGGATGGGATACAGATGTACCTGGATGATCTCTTTGTGCGAGAAGAGTACAGAAGTAAGTTTACTGCAGTACATGCCTAATCTAGCCTCTTTCCCGGGCTTCTCTCTTGGTCTTTCTCCTGGCTAATGATTATGCAAAGAGGGGGAAGGCCTGGGCATGAGGCTATATATACCTGAATCTGAAGTGATCTATGTTTTATAATAATGTCTTAGGAATGGGAGTTGGTCGGGCACTTCTGAAAGAATGTGCAAAGGTTTGTTGTTACACCAACTGGATTCAGAATTTTATTGCTAGTTATATTTATAATGTACTAGAAGAGGTGAAGTTTGTGTGTGCTCATAGGTTGCAGTAGCTACTAACTGTTCTCGGATTTATTGGCAAGTGTCTGGGATTGGAACAGTGAAGCTGTCAAGTTCTATGAGAGAAACGGAGGGAAGCTCGTGAAAGAGTGGCTGACAGTGTACATAGAGAATGAAGTATGCATAATGAAGCACTAGTTAGCTTTAGTACAGAGAAAGTATGACTTTTTGGTTTGGTTTTATGGTTTGTAACCACACAATTTTGGGGGCTGGTAAGTGGTCGTTTCATTCAAGCTAAGATCAAGAGCCCACGGGCCACGTGTATGAGCTAGTTCAACACACTACAACACTGCACAATGGCTTGGAAGGAGCAAATATGCGTCAGAGAGGCCGTTTTGGATGATGCTCCATCAATTCTTTGGCTCATACAGGTGAACGCAGTCAATTATCCATCTAATGGATATATTTTATAGGCCTCTGTTCGCCATTTGCTGTTCAGTTGCTTGCAGAGTATGAAAATGAACCTGATAGTCTTCATCTTGAAGCTAAAGGTAAACCACACTACACAGAACATGATCAGGAATGATTGATCTACCTTGTTCTTCTGTTCTAGACATTGCTAGAGATTGTTTTGGTGAAAAAAGGCTATGCTTTCCATTGGTAGCGGAACTCAAATCTCCACCAACAACATCAGCTACTATAGGTGTGGCTGACCAACAACCAAAGTAAATGTGCAGCTCATTTCTTTGCATCCTTCTACAGAGGAACCCTCATCTGGTCTCCTTTCTGAACAGATGGAAAGGAATGAACGTATTGTGGGCTATGCATTGTATTTCTACAACTATTCCACTTGGATTGGAAGATATGTCTATCTGGAGGATGTGTTTGTGATAAAGAAATATAGAAGTAAGAGAAATTGATGCACCCATTGTTAGGTACACTGAGTAGGTTTGATTCCATTGCATTATTATTAGATTTGGGACTAGGAACTGCTTTAATGAAGGAATGTGCCAAGGTTTGTAGTGAAAATCTGACTTATTTTGTGCTTGCTAAATCCTCATTTACGAATGTGTATAGGTAGCTGTGTCTGAAGGATTAGTGAGATTGAAGTTCCAGGTATTGGATTGGAACACAAAGGCAATAGACTTGTACAAGAAACTAGGTGGAGTGATATTCCCACCATTGCTTACTATGAGGATGTACAGAGATGCCATTAGTAAACTGGCTGCCAGTGAAGTCAATGGAACCTGGAAGAAACATGTGACACTTAGACCAGGTGCTGCTGAGGATGTCCCTGAAATTAAGCAATTTATTCAGGTATTGCAACTTGGCAGGTGTTCATATAGCACATTATAATGATTTATTGTTGTAGTTGCTGGCTGATTATTTGAATGAATCAAACGAACCCAAAATTGGAGAAAAGGGTACACTGTGTATATTACCTTCATAACATAATATAACATACGTTATTCCTTTTTGCATCTTTTTTCAGAACTACTAGAAGATGGTTTTGGTGAGAAGAAACACTATGGTCTTTTAGTTGCAGAGATAAACAACAAAGTCTCCCCAGCATCTAATGAAAGTAAGAAATAAAGATTACCTACTGATTGATTAATTCACAGCATCACTTAACTTTTTTTAGATCCTGCTGAACCATCTGTTGGAAAGTCATCAGAATCCAAGTTAGCTGGGCATGCTTTGTACTGCTTCAGCTATTCCACCTGGAATGGGATACAGATGTACCTGGATGATCTCTTTGTGCGAGAAGAGTACAGAAGTGAGTTAAAACCATACGGTGTACAGTATACCGTATAGCCAGAAATATTGGCGGGGATTTTAATTGGACAGTTTGACAGTCAAAGTTCAAATTGTCAATATTTTGACCACTACATACACATGTGCTTTTCACATGCATGAATCACTAATTGTAAATTTGTCAATATTGTATTTTACATTTTGTGGAGCAAACGGTCAAAATTAAATTTTTGACTGACAATACTTCTGGCTCTATGGTAATTTGATCATTCATTGTACTTGCAATAATATTATTAGGAATGGGAGTTGGTAGGGCACTTCTAAAAGAGTGTGCAAAGGTTTGTTATTGAACCAGCTGGAGTCAAGATAAATGGGGGTGATTTCTTTTTCCCCCCTTGTAATCCAGGTTGCAGTAGCGACTAACTGTGCTCGGATCTATTGGCATGTGTTGGATTGGAACAGTGAAGCTATCAAGTTCTATGAGAGAAATGGAGGGGAGCTTGTGAGAGAGTGGCTAACAGTGAACATAGAGAATGAAGCACTAACTAACTTTAGTACAGAGAAAACATCATGATAATAATTTGCTAATTGGTAATGGCCGTTAGATTCAGTTGCTAGAATTTAATCATGGCCTAGCGCCTGGAGGGAATTGATACTGCTTCGTGAAGCTGTCGTTGAAGATATTCCGTCCATATTTCACCTCAAACAGGTAGAATCTTATGAATTGTGTCTACAAAAATTCTTGTATCACATAACACTATCATTATGCTCTAGTTGTTGAATGGAAGCAGTTCTGATGTGTTGCCTGGAATTGAAGAGAAAGGTTTGAAATATTAAATCTTAGTCTGGCCAGCCAGACTAATTAAATCCATGAATCAGACATAATTAGTAGATTTATTGACTGAGTATTCCCCCCCCCCTTTCTTAGGTTTTGCAAAAGATTGCTTCAGTGATTCTGGGGAGTTCTGTCGGCCTTTGGTAGCAGAATTGAAATATCCCCCCACTGTTCCAGATGGTGCACATCGTCATGGTACTATTAATACACTAAATTTTGGTGTCACTGTGTGCATGTGCATACTTGTGACATGTAGCATACACAATCTATATATGTGTGTACCTCTCCTCTGAGGTTCAGGTCTTTCTTTGGCTGACAATGATCCTCCTCACAAGAAGGATAGCAGCTGTAAAGTCAACGATGCTATAGTTGGTTATGGTTTCTACTACTACTTTTACTCAGCAGTGGCTGGAAGGATGCTCTACCTCGAAGATCTCTTTGTGAAAGAGGACTATAGAAGTAAGACCAACAGTTTACTGGGCTATAAATATGTGACCAGATTTACTTTATCCCATCAGACATGGGCTTGGGCACAGCCATTATGAAAGAGTGTGCTAAGGTCAGTGAATAAGGAGTATGAGTCTTTCTGATATCAACAAATCACACCGTTGTTCTGTTATACTCACCGTACATTAGATCGCAGTTGCTAGTGACTGTGTTGGAATGAAGTGGGAAGTCAGGGATCAGAACACAAAGGCAAAAGACCTGTACAAGAGAATAGGTGGACAGTTGACTCCTGAACTGCTTACAATGAGAATGTACAGAGATGCTATCTCTAAACTGGCTACAAGTGAAGTCAGAGAAGATCACGATATTGTATCACTAAGACCAACTGCTCCTGAGGATGCCCCTGAAATCAAACATCTTATCAAAGTGAGTAAAGTTCTACCATCCAAGTATGTTGATGTGGTGCATGTACCTGTAACGTTGAACTCTTCCAGCTCTCTACTGAGTTGCAGCGCGAACCAAACAGACCAGATCTTAATGAAAAAGGTATGTCTAGCCTTGTTCTCAGGCTCTCCCTTTGACCTTTCCACTCAGAGAAAGGAAGGGGAGTGAAAAGTTAAAAGTGGATAACCTGTGAAGGTGTAACTGTATGCATAATAATAATTATTGATTGCTTACATTAGATCTCTTTTCTGATGGAGTCAACAACAGACACTTTATTGTGGTTGCTGAGATAGGTAACCTGGGCTATTCTAGTCTCTTATAATTATTATGTTGACCATTCCTTGATGTATGCAGTGTCTTCTAAGTCAGCCTCTAGTTCTGAACCAAACAGCAAGTGTCCAAAGCTTGCTGGCTTTGTTTTGTATTCCTTTGGATACCTTGTATGGGAAGGCAGACAGATATATATTGATAGTCTGTTTGTGAGACAGGAGTACAGGGAGTTAAATCTTAAGAGATTACTGTTGAAAGAATGTGCAAAGGTTGGTTCAGTTCACAACTACAATGTCATGCTAGCTAGTAAGCTAGTTAATTTTTTTCAGGTTGCAGTAGCTACTAACTGTGCTCGATTCTATTGGCATGTGTGGGATGGGAACAGTGAAGCTATCAAGTTTTACAAGAAGAATGGTGGTGAGCTTGTGAGAGAGTGGCTAGCAGTGAACATGGACAGAGACTCACTAGCAAACTTCATCACAAAATGAGTCACAAGAGCCACAATGAATGTACATATAAGTCATTGATAAGTTAATGAACACCCACCATATGACAAGTCATGTACTTATGCATAATAATAATAATAATAATAATAATAATAATAAACTTAGTTATGTGACAGAATATTATCCGACCAGGTATATAGTACCTAGCCTCCTTCCCAGGCAGTATAGTATTGTAACAATCAGTGGTTTTACGTAATTTGATTTTTCAGGTAGGTACAAAGGTACAAAGTACAAAGTCTAATCCATTCAACCCATGTGAACATGACAAGTACAAAACCTAAGTATGAACATGCACCTGAATTTTAATAATAGATAAAATTTCTAAATTAAGATTACTTAATATTGTCAAATGATGAGTTTGGCAAGTGCAGCTCTTCCTGGTGACTAGCAAGAACATGCTCCAGCATAGTATCTTCCAGTACCTCAACCTCACAAAGATGGTATGGCTACTTTCCTCTTCCATGATGGCTCATTGCCTAGTCTAGCGAGCCTAGACCCTCCTCCCCGTCATGTTACACGCGCCTAGAATGGTCTTCTGTCAGAGATTGAGAGAGTGGTCCCACAGCCTAGCCCATCCAGGATGTTCCGCCACCTTTGCAGCCTTCTCTGCACACCTTTCCAACAGCATCCTTCAGCTTACCTTACTGCGCATGCGCAGTCACGCTGTGGGTACATCGCGCGACGTGGAGCTCTTCACTACAAAAAGTGCAGCAGCACAGCTAGCATTATTTGTGGTGCTGTCAACTTTTCTGGAAGCTCATTATTCGTCGCCAGCCATGGGAGGATCATCCTCAAAAGAAGTTGTCACTGTGGCAGTGGAAAGTGACGAGAGTAAACGAGTAGTGCTGCTTAGAAAACTAGAAACACAACTAGAAGAGCTCAAGCAAGAAGTTCAGGGAGTACAACCTACGATCAAAGATAATGTCAAGCAAAATGTGTGTTTGGAACAAGATGCCTTGCTGATACGCTACAGCCAGTTACAGGATACCAGCACCATTGAGAAAAACATAAGACAGATTTTTGGAAAATTTCCAGCTCACCAGATTCTCGTTGACACTGCCAACAGACTGGTTGCTGCACTCAACCACACCGAAGAGATGAAGGAGATTATGCGCTGGCACGAAAAGAAAGTGATTAAGCAAATTAGAGGAAAGGTTTACGGGATGGAGTTGCATTACAAGCTGATCATTTTGGAAGAAGACAAGGGCAGGATCAGGTCCCACAAGGAAACAGTGGTGATGATTGGCTATAAGGTCCTAGCACACACTATGGATCTTAATCCAGATGAATATCCAGATGATGATGAACTTGAAGCACTTACTTTTTGATTGTCAACTTGTTGTCAAGCCGGCCGCCAAGGCCAGTGACTTCATGGACTTGAAAATGAATAATACTGTAGCTGTTATGATAATTATATAATACAATTTTTGCTTTACTAGGTATTATGATTTTTTTTTTTTTTTTTTTTGAAAAGAAGTGCACAGTATGGAAAAATTAATATTAAATTTTAGGGTCCATAATTGGAAAGCTGACTGGGCCAGGTCCATGTATGCATCCATGTATACACTGTAATATTATACAACAAAATTAATGCATTCATATATCCATATGGGATATACTAGTATCACTAATGATGAATGAACCAAACAAAACACCTATATTTTATACCAGTAGGTTATGCAGCAGCATGCCAGTATAAAGGTCACCATTTGGTGAAGACACCTGTAGTATACAGCAAGACTGATGATTTACCCTTTCATGTTATACACATTGCAACAATATGAGAGCAATCATTGTGGCATGAATCTGGCATCAAAGCCACAGTAAACATTAGAGACATACGTATTTCTGTTGAGACAATAAAGCACATATTATAGGTTAGCAGTTAAGCATACAGCATAAAGGTCACCATTTTGTGAAGACACCTGTATGCTGTATGTGTAAAAATTACCCTTCATATACCGCAACCATATGTTTGATCCATTGACAAAGCTAAGCAGTCACATTTCTGATCACATGCAAGTGTAAAATTGAATTGCTTTCAGTAATGATGCTGTGGAGTTTCACTATACATATTGCTAGCTATAGGCCGTCTGTGTGTTTGTGTGTGTGTTACTGTGATTGACAGTCTATGCGTGTGTGTGTGTGTGTGTGTGTGTGTGTGTGTGTGTGTGTGTGTGTGTGTGTGTGTGTGTGTGTGTGTGTGTGTGTGTGTGTGTNGTGTGTGTGTGTGTGTGTGTGTGTGTGTGTGTGTGTGTGTGTTACTGTGACTGACAGTCTATGCATGTGTGAGTTTGTGTGTGTGTGTGTGGCTTTTCAGAGCATTTTTAGAAATACTTAATTATAGAATGCTTTTGAGCATTTTTTTAATAAAATATTGGCATTTTGAGTGTGTGTTAATGTCAATCATGATAAACGCACGACTGACGTGGATGCTATCACCATGTCACTGATGTCAGCTAGAAATTAGAGATGCCACAACTGAGCTACAGCTACAGTTAAAGCTATGGGCCCTTTCCTTGTTTTCAAGTGGCCTATTCTGTGCCTTGAACTTGAACTGCATAAGTTATTGATATAGTACATCTACTACAGGGCACAGTCAAATTCAGAAATTAGGAAGCAAAAGGTACCTTTGACTTCATGTCTTTACATTTCTACTTAAGTCTTCAAATTGGCACAAAAATAGCATTAGTTTAAATTATGCCACTAGCATACTACACTCTACGGGAACTGCTGTGCATGTATTAAGTTTTGTGTGGATCTCTAGCTGATTTGTACATAATAACATACTGCCTTTTGAGTGTGGTATGCGCAGTAAATCTATGTATAGTGCACTCATGGTCTAGCCTCGTTCCCAGGCCTTCTGCGTGCTGCTAGTATTGATTTATTAAGTTGACGATCTTTACCATTTTCGTAAATCATCTGGTAAGGATCGTCAACGTAATAAATCAACACTAGTAGCACGCAGCGCAGAGGGCCTGGGGACGAGGCTACTCATGGTCATAAAGTTACGATGGTAGTCAAAACCTCATAATTTTCATTTCAATGCAGACGCAATCATAATTGAATAATAATATTGGCCCGGGAATCCCCTGGTGAATTTAACGGTGATTTTGAAGTTACTGTTACAACATTTGCTACATGAACACTACATGACAAAACCATATTATACCTTTTAAACAAGGATGGGTATACTTTCTGTTTACATGCTAATACTTAGAGATTATGTTGTATGAGATAGTCTGCTAACTTCTCCATGACAGAGTTACAATTGCCTGCTTGGATGCCTGAATCATAGATCCCTACAAGAATAGTTTTATTTGTCTTGACTACACACACACCGGAGCTTGGTCCTCTTCTACCATACAGAGATCTCTCTTGGTTCTTACGAAGAAAGATGTAGCTGTGATTGGCAACCTTGATTCCCTCTCGCTTTAGACTGGAATCATCTCCAATGATACTGGATAAGAGTTTGGATACTTGAGCTGGTGTTACCTGCAAAGAAATAGATCATGATAAGTTTTGGTTGTTCTAAAGCCTGAATTTTATAATTAAGTCACACTCACATAAGACTCAATTGCAATATGTCTAGATCTCATGATCTTTAATTATACTAAGAAATAGTTTATGTTCTATAACTACCTTTGCAAAAAGTAAAAACCTTGCTTACTTTGAAGTCGGAAGAAGCAGCCCATTTCAGACCATCCAGACCGTATATTCCTGCCTTGGTCACTTGTCCAGTAAGCAATAAAGCATTATCAACATATGCTTGCCATTTTTCTGCCCTTGTTGGAGTCTGCTTCGTTGAAACAACGCTGATGTCCATTTCGTTCGTGCCAAATCGCAATGTTTACCTCTGAGCCCCGCCCACCTCTCTAGCGAGTAACAGATAGTGTGCATTATTTAGAAATTATTGAAATTAGGAAGAGTTGTGAAGACGAATTTTGTATTGAAATATGGAGCGAAGTGAAAGCAGTGGAGAAGAGAATGAACAGCAATTGCAAACAAAAATCATAACAGCTAAGGTCAGTCTTCTTGCTGTGCAATACAGATGATGAGGATGGTAGTTTTCAGAGGTTTGAATATGAGACTAGACGGTGGTGAAGTAACTATGATACCAGGAGTGTAGCTAGATGACTGAGTATATATTTTATCATCTTTGTTTGTGTGTTTTTATTTTTATAAACTTCAGTACTGTGATGAGCTGGTGTGCCCTCCTTTAGAAGATGGAGAGAATAAGTTACAGTATCCTTACTCTATTTGGTTCACTCAACGAATCAGAGGCTCTGTGTCTTCCACGCCCTCAGATTATGAAGACAATATCAAACACATTGGATCTTTCTCTTCAGTAAGATATCATAATTGTAATTCCGATTGATTTTTTGTACTAATTTAAAACCATTAGTACACCAAGTGAATCATTGTGAGCACTTTGAGTGAGTGGTTATCTTTGGTCGTAGGTGGAACAGTTTTGGTCCCACTATTGCCATTTGGCTAGGCCGTGTGAGCTTCCATCACATTGTGATATCCACTTCTTCAAGATGGGCATTAAACCAATGTGGGAGGTATGTGTGCATGTGTATTGTAGTTTCTACGGTGTCTGTATTACTTTGTGTGTGTATGTGTTAAAGGATGAAGCCAATAAGAATGGAGGCAAGTGGATGGTACGACTAAAGAAGGGTATTTCATCAAGATGCTGGGAAAATCTGGTATATACAGATACATTTCACTATTAGATAATTCACTGCTGTATGATCGTCTTTCAGTTGCTAGCCATTCTTGGTGAGCAGTTTATTGTTGGCAATGAGATCTGTGGAGCAGTCATCTCCATTCGACCAGCAGAGGACATCATTGCACTGTGGAACAGGACGTCCTCTGACCAGGCCATAACAGGTAGAATAAGGTGAGTCCAAGTGGAAATGGCTTAACTACTGTACTTGTTTAACACTACAATAAAGTAATGTAAGTTAAGTGGAACTGTCAAGCAGACATGTTTTTTTGTTTGTTAGTTTGTTTTTGCCTTTCTTGTCAACTTAGGGACACCATGACTCGAGTAATGTCCCTTCCCATCAATACTATCATTGAATACAAAGCTCACAACACCAGTATGAAGTAAGTGCCACAAAGCATTATCATTATCATGCATATCCTGATCAAAACTTTACATCACTGTTCCTCTATTTGTTGTTATTGTTTTTTATAGGGATAAGTCAAGTTTCAGAAACACTGATGTATTTGTCAGGTAGTATTGTGCTATCACCATGTCTCATTGTGGGTGTTCATATTCACTCTGTACTGATGCTCTTTGTTAAAAATAGTTTCTTCTCAGAATTTTTTGAATGATTTTTCTCTCAAGCGAATCAAACCCGTTACAGTTGAGTGCCTCGATCTCAACCTTCACTCGCTTGTCTCCCATTGCGCTCATTTCTCTTAAATAGAACGGATTATCAAACAGCTTGATGCGATTCAGCACGCCCGAGTAGACCTGTCGATCAGATGCACCCCACTGTTGCAGTGAAGACTCCTCGACTCTCAACTCTCCACTCTCAGTATCAAACACATCACCATGATGTACTCCCAACCACTTCATGTCCACGGCATAGCTGTGAGCTTCAAGTCCCATTCTAGTCGAGCCAAACTTGTACGTCAATAATATTCGAACTCCGTGTGGATTATAGTCAAACAATCCAACCACAGGTAGCGAGAACTGTGTCACTAGCTTCTTTACCACTGCCCTCACGCTCAGAGGTGGGTAACCACATCCAGTGATCACGACACAAGGAAGAGTGTTCCATATCCTCTGACCACAGAGATAGGTGAAGACAGCATCCTTCTCCACCACAAGGATGTAACGAGCGCCGAGAGACTCAAAACTCACGTCTTCAAGTACACCTGGAATCTGTGTGCGTGGAGTTTGAAATGGTGATACAAACGTTGAATATCTTTGCTTAGTCATTTTGCTCACTCTTTTTCCACCTGTTGTGTTGGAGCAGTCAATCGATTCACCCCCTTCCTGTAAAACGGCGAAAATATTGGCAAAGAATTATTTGCACGTGACTACCAGTACGTGCTAACTAATGACGATTGTATTCATCTTAGAATAGCTCCTATCATGGGTAACATTACTCAGAGGGTAAAATATACAATGCTCCTATCAATTATTCTATGATCAATATACCTGCCATAGGAGACAACCAGCAATAGCTCCCGAACTGCTAGCACATATCCCCAGAGATGATCGAGCACAGCCTGTCAATGCTACTACATCTACAGCAAATACACACACAAACACACGATGGCACCCAAATCCACATCTTTATATACAAATGACCTGCCCTTAGTTGTCTTGATAATAGTTTTAACGGGTGATTTAGTCGTTCAATGAGCTGAGAAATGTTCTGCCTACCTTGCAGAGTATCGTTGAACTCCCCTTGGTTCTTGAAGTGCTGCACTAGACAATAGTAGGCCTCTCTCTGAGTGGCTATCTTACCTTCCAGGAGTAGCTTTTGAATGAGAGCAAGCACCTGCCATACTGTGTGTGTGTGTGTGTGTTTGCCATTGCCTAGCAACCAAAGTTTGTTAGGCTAATTGCCAGTTACTGGATGGGTGGTGACAATAGGGGTCACAGAGGGTCAATGGGAAACAAATTAGTTGCATGACCCTTAAGTGGGGAACACTCAAGGCATGTATGTGTATCACAGCAGCTCACAGGAAGTGCATACATCTGTTTTTGTCCAATGCATGTAAACATTGGAGTACCTTCCATTAGGCTAATGAATGTTACCCACAGAATTACTATAGTGTATTCATATTGAGCACTATTGATGAAACAAAGTGTACTGTACACATATTCATATGTAGCTATGACGTGTGTTTAATGCAATTTGACATGTTGTGAGCTTGCATGTAAACAAATACAAAGTTGCTATGGTAGTATCCTTCTGATGCAACACACACATGTACTCTTGCTAGTAGATGTGTGGAGGCTTACTCTTTGTGTATCTCTCTACACCGATTCCTCCTCTTCCAAACAGTCTCTTCACCGTCTTGCTGTTGCCAAGGTGAACATGACCATGTTCATCTCTCACCACATTCCTCTCTGAACGACTTGCCTTGAAGATTTGAAAAAATATAACGATACTTTTTCAATACATACAGTATTTGTGTGCATTACTAACTAGGTGTAACTCTGGGTCTTCTTCTTTGGAAATGGCCTGGAGGAACTTGAGTGTGAGTGCTTCAATGACTCTCAGTGTTTCACTCCTGGAGAGGAGCTGTGCATCCACTATCTCTTCAGCAAGACAGCCATACTCCTTGTTGCCCTCTGATGTAGCTGTATTGGAGCTACCATCACCTGTTGCTGGTGCTGTGCTTTCTGCCATGTAGATATACAGCTGCCAGGGAGCCCATGGGCGATTCGATTCAAATTTCCCGCCAGAAAGTGAGTACGCTAATGAGATGCAAAGTGCAGGAGGTTAGCTACCACAGCAAAACTAAAAATCTACAAAAGTTAGAAAGATGTTGCGCCACTGGAGAGACCAGACGCTATTTTTGTCCAGAATATTACCCACTCTCGCTAGGAGCCTTCAAAGCTTTCCACCTCAAGAGACACGCAATCGCCAGAGCCACAGGTCATGGGGGTCAACCTGCTCAGTGAGATGTGTTCATTCAAGCCCTCCTTGGCCGAACACTCAACCACACGTCAATAAACTTGGAGATGGTTTGACTAGTGCTAACAGCCCTCTCAGCTTAGAGAAGCTGAACAGTCTGCTGGAAAGCAAAAAGGAAAAGATATATAGTGAGCTCTTGAAAATTGTAATAATGGATTATGTTACTAAAATTGCATTACTGAGACCCTATATAAAGACCAATACTTGTTAAATAGTTTGCATTTCTTGTCATTTGCAAGTCAGAACATGATTTTGCTATGTATTACAGGCGAACTAGCCTTTCAGAAGACCAACAAGCATGCCGTGTTCACTAACAGCGAGCTCTCACTGAAGCTCATCGACGTGTATGGGTTTGACTTTGACTACACTCTGGTCAACTACTCCCGGGAGGTGCACAGGTTGATTTACGAGTTGGCTCGAGACAGATTAGTGGAACAGCTTAACGTAAGGGGAAGGGGAAGAACAACTGCGTACTATAAAAATTAGGGGAATTACCTGGGACTTTGACTATGCTGAGCATATCAGTTATTCATTGTCTGTTAATCTTGCACAACACTTAAGTTTCATTTCATCATTGTTTTTTTTCTCTCTATTCAATTCATTTTATATATATGCTGCCCACAATATATTTGTACTATATATTTATGCACATGTACTCTACACCTTGTCAGTTGTGTGTGAGTACCTCATTTGCACTTGTACAAGTTTCAAGTTGTATGCTAATGTTTCTTAATGTCTATCTAATGAATAATCTCTGTTTCATTTTGTAGTACCCAGCTCTCATCAAGGGAATTGAGTATGATCCTAACTTTGCCATTCGAGGGTTGCACTGTGACATTAGGAATGGGGTGTTGATGAAGATTGATGCTTATAACCACATCCAACTCAGCTCTGTGTACAGGTGCAGTGAAAATTGTTTCGCACACACACGTGCACACACACACACACACACACACACACACACACACACACACACACACACACACACACACA
>CAXIPT010000005.1:4885775-4909543 GCA_964030475.1 Tethya wilhelma | reverse complement strand
ACACACAAACACACACACACACACACACACACACACACACACACACACATTCACACACACACACACACACACACACACACACACACACACACACACACACACACACACCTTGTAGGAGCCCATTCTTCAACATGGTTGGAAAACTGGTGCCATCATTCCAGAACTGGACAAAGAGATTGAACGTGCCAATTCTCAAGAGTTTAAGCAAATGCTAGCAGAGCTCCTGGCTCTTGAGAGCTTGTTGCAGAGGAGAAGAGTAAGTAGCTAGTAGTTTGTGACTTGTGTGCAGGATCTTGGTTTTATAGTTAGTATCTTGCTCCACTGTGCACACAGCAACATAACATAGAAGAAGCTGCTGTAGAGCAACTGAAAGAGAGGAGATATCAAGCAAGGTTTGTTGTGCCTATAAGTCCCTCATATGTATGTAGTCTCCTAAACCAGGCTTTCCCTGCTTCCGCAATAATAAGCCAAGCAAATAAGGCCTGGTATGCATGTATGCAGCTATAATTTTAATGTGTACAAAAAAAAAGCTACCTACTACCTTGCCATGTTATGTCTATTACTACACTCAATGTTTCTCTATTATAGGCAATTTCTCAAAGAGTCTCACAATGTTCGATTCGGTAGCGTATTTCGGACGGAGAAAAGCCCCACCTACTTTAGTCGTAGGCTGGCCACGTTTTCAAACTTGTATATGTCATCACTTGATAACCTCATGCATTATTCATTGGACTATACTTTCATTCAGAGAAGAGCAGCACTCCCACATGAGCCTGATTTGAACTTTGACCTCTGAGCCATATCTACATGTGTCATGCTGTCAGGTGTTTGTGTTTTGTATCCTACTACTGACATGTTCATTTTGTACCGATTCACTTTTAAAAAAATTATGATATTGAGACATTTTTTTTATCACTACATTTGATTGAACTATTGCCCATGGGCTATTTCAACATATATACATACGTACAACACACAAGACTTAGTATATGTTACTACACCAGCACATAATCCTATTTGTTGTGGTAAGAGAATGTCCAAGCTCTTGTGAACTGAAACTGGTCTGTCAAGTCAGACAAGTCTATTAGTGGTCTCTTCTTCTGAATGGAGGGTACAATGGGTGGCAGGTAAGATCTTGCCTTCACTTCTTCTTCGTCTCTCTGCTTACTTCGAAGAAGATTGGTTGTCGAGCCACTTCGAGATGTGGCAGTGCTAGAGATGAACGAACGAGCGTGCAGAGGATCTCCCCACTCCGAAGACGTGGGACTGACAGCTCTCATGTAACCAACGGCTTTGCGTACGTTCTTACCGTGGTCCTCTTGACCCAGTGACTGCCCGTGGAGAGAGCCTCTCCTACTTCCCCCACCACCACCAGCTCCACCACTGCTTCCCGATCGACTGGCTTGAGATGAAGAATGAAGTTTGTCGTTCTTCAGACTACTATCAGTACCGGATGAATTTTGACCTCCATTGTTCATGTGGTCGGTATCACTACCAGGACCATTGTTGTCACCATTGTACAGATGTCCAGTATTTGTATCACCAATACCTGTTCCACTGTGGCCTTTATTATTGCCATCAGGTCCAGTTTCCATTCCACTTGCACCAGGTCCAATTCCAGATCCTGATAATTTAGACTGGTGGTTTGAGTTATTGGCTCTGTTGAGTTCATTCTCTCTTTGATCATTCCCACCACCTCCCCCTCCTTCTCTCCTGTGCCTGGATGTCAAGGACCCTCTCTCGTCCTTTGATCCTCTTCCTGCCTTGCCAGAACTGTCAACATTGTCTCCATCATGACTCCCTGACCTTTGTCCTCTCAATCCATCCTCATTACCAAGCCCATTATACAACCCACTGTTGTCACTTCCTGTGTCATCCATTCCATCATGTCCACCTTTACCACCACTTTGAATCCCTTTAGGACCACCTGTACCATCACCTAGTGAAGCACCACTAGCACAAGCTGATGTAAGCAGAGTTGAGCTTCCCCGATTTCTTAGCAATCCTGAGCCATCTTCTTCATCCAGTGTTGTGGTACTCATGTCACTGTACTCATCTTCATCATTGTCCAGTTTGAAAGTGATTCGTTTCTTCTTTTTGTCTTTATCTCTCCTTTGACCGACAGCAAAGTTAGTCGAACTCCGCTCTCCTTTATTCAAATTGTGCCTTCGAAGATTTGGCATCTTAGCAGTCAAAGACTCATTGGAGATACTTTCGAATTCTTTTCTCCCGCTTGTCGGTCGATGGAGAGATCTCTGCTTGTGGTTCCTCTTGGGTTTGTTCCCCTCGCCTTTCCCCGTATACCAGAGTCCTTCTCTGATCAGTCGTGCCAGCTCCTCATCACAAGGGTAAGCACTGATGCCGTACCAGTGGTCACGACATCGTGGACAGTGAAACTTTGGGATGCCAACATCTCCAGCCACCCAGTCTGGCTTTCTTCCCTGAGTAGAAGGATGACACACTCTCATGACATTTCAATAATTGGAAATTGTCAGTATGAATTGTATAAGCTCTTTTGAGTTGGCTAAAAGAAAACACCAAAAAAAAGTCCCCTTAAATTACCAAATTGGCTTACTTTTGATTCAACCCCTAAAGTGTTGCATGAGAGTAGGTTCCCTAGTTTCTCCTCCTTTTCTTCCGCGTCAAAATCATCGTCAAAGAACGAATCCAGAGACTCACAGTCGGAGAGGTCGTCAAACAGGTTCACATCTGTCTGGCTGTTTGTCTTGTCTTCAGGATATGCTTTGGCCACCCAGCCTCGCTCTGATGTACGACGCATGAAGACACGTCCAGAGAGTGGACGAACCCCTGATTTAGGTCTCTGTGATATTTTTATAATTGATAATTTAATTTATATGTATCAGTGAAATCAATCAGTGTCAGTCTGTAAGCATCACTATAATTAGTACCATTTTAGCTCATATTCAGGCTCCTTGCTTTTCAGTAGGTATACACAAGGTCAATTACTATTGTGTGTGACATTAATTTTTTTACCATCATTTTTATTCTTTCCAATTTTATGGTACATTTGTTTTACAATCACATACATGCTGAATGCATGACAATATTGTTTTGTGTGTCTGTGTGTCAGCAATGTATTATAACATATCATAAAAATCATTAGAAAAATTCTTGAGATCTATATACCTGGAACTCGAACCCAGGTCTTTTGAATTCTAATTGAATGCTTTTACCACTTAGCTACTAGAACTCGTAGGCATTGAAGCAGGAACAGTAGTATTATACTTATTCATAATATCATGTATACCTCAAACATTTGCTGTGGTCTTGCACTAATCCTGGACTGTGGTCGTGATCCAAGTCTCGATTGAGGTCGGGAATCCAGTCTGGAATCCAGTCTGGAATCAGGTCTGTTTGGGAGTGAGCTCAATGGCCGTGCACCCTGATCACGAACGTCCACCAGTCCTCCTACCTGTCGAGTTGAGACACTGTGGCTTCTTGGGATCTGTGGTAGTTCACTGGTGCTCCAGATCCTCTGGGGCAAATTGGGCTGAGACTTTGCCTGATCAACATGAATGGGGGGATCATGACACACATTGAGACAGTGTTTGGAAATTGACCAGATGACAGGACTGAATGTATGCTAGTAAGTGATTTAGATATACCTTTCTGTAGTCCATGTAGCTTGTGATTCACTGCACTGTCTTCAAATTTATGACCTCAGAAGATGGAGATGCTTTTTTTGTTGACAAACGCTGCAAACCAGAGGGCAGCTCCGCCCACCACCATCACAAAGTTGACGTCTCCTCGAGTTATTATTTATACACAAAAACGCACATGGACCCTGCGAAAGGACCGGTTAAAAATGACGTAATCTTTAAAATGGATGCCAGCACTGGAGCTCAATCCGATTGTTTTCTCTGCTTCTGAGCGGGGAGGAGAGATACAAAGATGAGAGAAGTGAGAATAATCTTTAAAACACTTACTAATCTCAGCTGGGCGTGGTAGATTTCCATAATCAAGGTATAATGAGTTGGTGTATGATTGTAAATGGATGGACCAGACATCCCATTGGGCCAGACGGTTTCAAACAATCAAATTTCAATGCAATATCATACTAAATGATATTGTAGGCCAACAAAATTGTCTCTGTAGTAAACTGATACGACCCAAATCTTTTAATTCAGTCCATCCGACAAAATTCTCAGGTTCCTCATGTTACAGCGGCCTCTGTTTGAGCCAGGCCACTGTAATACAGATGGACCAGTCAATAAAAAACTGTTGCATCTGATCCACACTACTTCAAACGCAAGAATTAAATAACTTGTAACCATTCTTGACTGTCTCTCACAATTACTGTTTTACAGTCGTCTATGTTTGAATGAAGTGTAGAAGGACTGGTCCTTGAGAAACTGTTGCATTTGATCCACACTGCTTCAAACACAGGATTATGATAGCATTAAGGTTGGTCAGTGTATCTATTGTAACCATTCTTGACTGTCTCTCACAATAACTGTTTTACTGTCGTCTATGTTTGACTCTAATGTAGAAGGACCGGTCCTTGAAAAACTGTTGCATTTGATCCACATTGCTTCAAACACAGGATTATGATTGCACTAAGGTTTGTCTGTGTATCTATTGTAACCATTCTTGACTGTGTCTAACAATTACAGTTTTACTGTTGTCTATGTTTGACTGTAATGTAAAAGGACTGGACCTTGAGAAACTGTTGCATTTGATCCACACTGCTTCAAACACAGGATTATGATAGCATTAAGGTTTGTCTGTGTACCTATTGTAACCATTCTTGACTGTCTCTCACAAGTACTGTTTTACTGTTGTCTATGTTTGACTGTAATGTAAAAGGACTGGACCTTGAGAAACTATCACCATTGATCCACACTGCTTCAAACACAGGATTATGATAGCATTAAGGTTTGTCTGTGTATCTATTGTAACCATTCTTGACTGTCTCTCACAATAACTTTTTTTACTGTTGTCTATGGTTGACTGTAATGTAGAAGGACCGGTCCTTGAGAAACTGTTGCATTTGATCCACACTGCTTCAAACACAGGATTATGATTGCATTAAGGTTTGTCTGTGTATCTATTGTAACCATTCTTGACTGTCTCTCACAATTACTGTTTTACTGTCGTCTATGTTTGACTGTAATGTAGAAGGACCGGTCCTTGAGAAACTGTTGCATTTGATCCAAACTGCTTCAACCACAGGATAATGATAGCATTAGAGTGTGTTTTTGTATCTATAGTAACCATTCTTGACTGTCTCTAACAATTACTGTTTTACTGTCGTCTATGTTTGACTGTAATGTAAAAGGACCAGTCCTTGATAAAACTATCACTATTGATCTACACTGCTTCAAACACAGGATAATGATAGCATTAAAGTTTGTTTTTGTATCTATTGTAACCATTTTTGACTGTCTCTAACAATTACTGGTTTACTGTTTGACTGTAATGTAAAAGGACCGGTCCTTGAGAAACTGTTGCATTTGATCCACACTGCTTCAAACAGAGGATTATGGTAGCATTAAGGTTCGTCTGTGTATCTATTGTAACCATTCTTGACTGTCTCTCACATTACTGTTTTACTGTTGTCTATGTTTGATTGTAATGTAGAAGGACCGGTCCTTGAGAAACTGTTGCATTTGATCCACACTCCTTCAAACAGAGGATTGTGGTAGCATTAAGGAAGACTCATTGGAGATGCTTTCAAATTCTTTTCTCCCACTTGTCGGTCGATGGAGAGATCTCTGCTTGTGGTTCCTCTTGGGTTTGTTCCCCTCGCCTTTCCCTGTATACCAGAGTCCTTCTCTGATCAGTCGTGCCAGCTCCTCATCACAAGGGTAAGCACTGATGCCGTACCAGTGGTCACGACATCGTGGACAGTGAAACTTTGGGATGCCAACATCTCCAGCCACCCAGTCCGGCTTTCTTCCCTGAGTAGAAAGTTATAGACAGACTCCCATGATATTTTGGTGATTGGAAATTGTCAGTATAGATTGTGTAAGTACTTTTCAGTTGGCCAACAGAAATCATCAAAAAAAGTCCACATAAATTACCAAATTGGCTTACTTTTGATTCAACCCCAAGTGTGTTGCATGAGAGTAGGTTCCCTAGTTTCTCCTCCTTTTCTTCCGCATCAAAATCATCGTCAAAGAATGAATCCAGAGACTCACAGTCAGAGAGGTCGTCAAACAGGTTCACATCTGTCTGGCTGTTTGTCTTGTCTTCAGGATAAGCTTTCGCCACCCAGCCTCGCTCTGATGTACGACGCATGAAGACACGTCCAGAGAGTGGACGAACCCCTGATTTAGGTCTCTGTGATACATAAGTGATAATTCAGATGTATCAGTGAAATCAATCAGTGTCAGTCTTTTTTAGTACTATTTTAGCTCATATTCAGGTTCCTTCAAGGCTTGCTTTTCTGTAGGTACAAGGTCAATTATTGTAATGTTTATTCTTTCCTTAAATCTTATGGTACATTTATTTTACAATGACATACATGCTGATTGTGAATGCATGACAATATTGTTTTGTGTGTCTGTGTGTCAGGTGTCAGCAATGTATTATAGCATATCATAAAAAAATCATTAGAAAAAATCTATGTATAGCTGAGATTCGAACCCAGGTCTTTCGAATTCTAGTTAAATGCTCTTACCACTGAGCTACTAGAACTCCGAGACATTGGAGCAGAGAACAGTAGTATATACCTATTCATATCATGTATACCTCAAACATTTGCTGTGGTCTTGCACTAATCCTGGACTGTGGTCGTGATCCAAGTCTCGATTGAGGTCGGGAATCCAATCTGGAATCGGGTCTGTTTGGGAGTGAGCTCAATGGCCGTGCACCCTGATCACGAACGTCCACCAGTCCTCCTACCTGTCGAGTTGAGACACTGTGGCTTCTTGGGATCTGTGGTAGTTCACTGGTACTCCAGATCCTCTGGGGCAAATTGGGCTGAGACTTCGCCTGATCAACAAGAATCATGACACACATTGAGACAGTGTTTGGAAATTGAATGTATCTAGTAAGGTGATTTAGATATGCTACCTTTCTGTAGTCCATGTAGCTTGTGATTCACTGCACTGGCTTCAAATTTATGACCTCAGAAGATGGAGATGCTTTTTTGTTGACAAACGCTGCAAACCAGAGGGCAGCTCCGCCCACCACCATCACAAAGTTGACGTCTCCTACGTACGTCTAGTCTCTACATGCAGTCTACACGGGGTCAGTTGGTGAATTCATGGTTCTCTGTTTATTCATGGATTATCCAGCCAACACGACAGCTGCCAGTTCTGCATGCATAAATTCTGGAGAGTGTGCAGTCAAGTTTATGTGGGGAGTGTTTGGAGGTGTGGCTAGCTCATCCTGGCCTAGCGCCCAGAGGAGGTACGACACGAGTGCGCCTTTGCTGAGCTGGCAAGTCTGTTAATTGCATTCCAATCATGTGACCGCAGTACTTCACAATGAGAGTTGATCACGTGCACCCCGTTTGCCAGCTCAGCAAAGGCGCACTCGTGTCGTACCTCCTCTGCCTAGCGCCTGTGCATGCATTGCACGTGGTTCACTCTCCAGAAGCTAGCGCTACCAGGTAGCTACCACTTGGTCCAGCGTTTCTGAACTTTCATCTGGCACTATCTGCATATTTCCTAAACTAAAAGTGTCTTAGTTCCAGTCATGTCTCTCAAGGAAATAGACCAAGAAGAGAGGGAACCCTTGCTAGCTGATCTACTGAGTGATGATGACATAAAAGAGACTGAGGAGGTACTGCTCTCATCCCAGAGAGCTGAGGTGGATGCTCCTTCTGGTTGCTTTTACTGGAGGAAACATTGGATCTATGCAACTGTCATGATTTGTTGTTATGGGTTCTTCAAAGAGTTCAAACCTTCTGAACCATTTCTCAATCCTTATCTCGTCTCAAAGGACTTCAAGAACTTTTCTCAAGAAGAAGTAAGACTTTTTGAGTAAAAGGAAAAGTTTATTGTTGTCATAGTGTCTCTATACTGATCCTTATGGTGACTCTTACTTATATAGGTCAATAGCAACGTGTACACATTTTGGCCTTACTCATTCCTCATAGCAGCTTTGTTCACGTTCCTCTTCACTGATCTCGTCCGCTACAAACCGGTCATTCTAGTCGAGAGTGCTGCCTATCTCACTACAAGGGTCCTGCTACTGTGGGGCACCACTATATCCCACATGCAGTGGATGCAGATTGCATATGGTATAGCCACTGCCACTGAGATCGCTTACTTCTCATACATCTATGCAGCAGTCTCGGTGGCCCACTTCAAGAAGGTGACTAGCTATGTACGAGCCATAAGACTATTTGGACAATCCATGGCTGGCATCCTGGGACAGATACTGATATCCACCAAAGTGGCTACCTTTCTTGAATTGAACTACATCTCATTCGGTAGTGTACTGGTTGCTTGTGGTATATCACTGCTGCTTCCCGACGTCTATGATTGTTCTTGCTGCACATGCAAAATACCTCCCAATCAAGTGCAGCTGACGTACTGGGAACGTTGTCGACTGTGGGCTAGAAAAAATGTCACGAATAGAGTTCGTGATTTCATCAAATTTTACTCCACTCTTTCTCTCCTCCGATGGTCTCTATGGTGGGCATTGGCCACTTGTGGATGGCTCCAAGTTGGGAACTATGTACAGAGTCTATGGAATGAAGTTGGTGGATCTTCTCAGAATGGACTGGTGGAAGCTCTCGCCACTCTGTGTAGTGCTGGAGCAGCCTTTGTATTGTCTCTCTTGAAAGTGAACTGGCCAGTCTGGGGAGAGGTAACGATAGGAGTGTTGTCCCTTGTAGATGCCACTGTGTTGATTCTTGCTTCATCTGCAACTCAATTATGGTTGGCCTATTTGTGTCACATTCTCTACAGAACCACCTACGCCTTTCTCATAACTATTGCCAGGTACACAGCATGTGTGTGTGTGTGTGTGTGTGTGTGTGTGTGTGGAGGGGGGAGAGGCTGTGAGGCAGTGTGTGTCACTATTTTCCATTTGCAGTATGGATATTTAATGTAGTATCTAAACCACACTTATATGTAATGGGAGCCCTAATACCTGTCCATTATCTGCTAGTGGTTGGTAGCAGTAAATAGAAGCCAGGTGTAGGATATCTGTTATGTTACTATGGTGATGTAGATAGAGACACAAGCCTTGTTCCCAAGCTCTCCCCTTTGACCTTTCTAAAAGAAAAGCTAAGGATCCCCAAGACACCATTAAAATCCTTTCTTCTCTCATACAGTGCCCAACTTGCTCTGAATGTTGACCACGAGAGTTATGCACTCATCTTTGGATTCAACACTTTCATTGCTCTCGTTTTTGAGACCATACTCACAATAATAGTGTCTGACAAACGTGGACTTGACCTTGACGTCAGAAAACAGGTACACACAGCCAAGTAACTGAGACAAATTGCTAAGCAAGCTAAGCATAGCAACATCAGATTGTTTATATAAGCTCAGATGTATACAAGCTTAAATAGTGCCCTGTTATGTACAACGCACACATACATACACACACAGTTTGTTGTGTACAGTAGCTATTACTACGTCCTGACACTCATATTCATCGGAGCTGGTGTGTACAAGCTGACAACCACAGGATGGCTCAAGAGTTTCAAGATCTTCTGTCAGGAGCCTCCAAGACCTCAAACTGACAGAAGTCGATCAGAGGCAGAGGAGCAGATACAATCATCCACACGTGTACGCACCAGCATGAACATTCAGGAAGATGATAAGTCAAGTTCTAGTGTGGACAAATTAGTATAAAAAAAATACATATAGCTAATAGCGCTAAACTAAAAACAGCGATGTGGCATTGTGACATGAAACTTTACAAATAATGATGCAAGTGATGTAGTGAAATGATTCAAGTTCTTTGCATATGAACAATATTCTTGTTAATGCCCATCTGAAGTGCTTGCGTTACCAACGACACAAATTCCTCCACATCTACAATTGTATCTGATTGTCGGTTGTCTTTATCTGACAACTGATTCGGTCGCGAATTTTCCTCGTGACGATTTTCCCATTCCAAATAGGGACCTCTAGCCTTCAGAATGTCAGCATATCTCTTCACTGGTAATCCCTCCACTTCATATGGAACCAATTGGATCGATACCGAGCCTTCAAGCATGTATATAGCATTCAGTAATTCAGCACCATGGATTCCAACAAGAATAGTGAATGGCTGAACTTGAGCCACCTGAATGATACCAAAAAAAATTTTTAAAAAATTAATTTTAGCAACAAACAGTATTGTACACTGCTTAATTTCGAACATATTAGTGCTATGAATAACTTTTACATTTTTGTCAAACAACTTTTGCAGACACCTTTTATCCGCAACCCCCACAAAAGTAAGTACCTCCCAATATATTTTAGTACACAGAGATTTAAGCTGCATAGACATTATAGTTATCAAAGAATTATGATGCAAGAGAAACTCTGAAGTTATAGCTGGGTCAGTGAAAAAAGCAACAACTATGCTCGCCTACTCTCTCTGCACAGAGTTGGTACCTGCTCTTGGTAGGAGAGAACATCAAACTGAACTGTTTTGATTGTGACAAACTTCTCTACAGCACTGGTCAGCTCAGCCTCGTTGAGGATTCTTCTCGTGAGGGAGCGTCTTACGAGACAGACACACGGCTTAGTGGGTGTGTCTAGTGGGCGGAGCAAACCCAATCTCGTAAACATGAAGTCTCCGAACATCTTAAGCAGCAATCCATCAGTGACGTTGACTGGACCAACCTGTCAGTGCAAGTTCAATCATGGATAAGCTTTAATATCCATGGTTCAATGTAGACTCACAATAATAATGTGATACTTACACCAAAGTGAGCATTTCGGATACATGTTGTGCCCCTTTCAATCAAAAGTTCGTTGTTCAGTGGTTTGACTTTCATACTTCCTGCAAATGCCTGTTATACGTGTGTGTGTGTGTGTGTGTGTGTGTGTGTGTGTGTGTGTGTGTGTGTGTTGAAGACTCGAAACAAATTATATTTCATACTCTAGTCATTTGTTGGTGAGCTCCAAACCGGTTTTCTTTAGAAAACAGATCTGTTTTCCAGTCAATACTCTGTGTCAAACAGAATAAACATACATGCAATTGTATAACTACAAAACATTCTGCTTTTAGAAGAACAAAATTTAGTACAACAAAAACAAAATCTCCTATTCAATGGTACAATTGTTTCTCTAGCCTTGGGAAGGCCTGGGAAAGAAGCTACTGATTCTTTCCTTCAAGTAGAGAGACTGTCAATAACTTACTTGCAAAGTGTACATCTGGACAGCCGGCATAAGTGCAATGGTGTACCCCATCTTGGGCATGGCCCCAAAGTGATTTCGAATTGACATAAAGAAGAAGAGTGGTATGAACGTATTCACGTGAAGGTCAAAGTACAGGTCGTCGGGTGGTGACTGATCCAGTGAGAATATGAAGGCTTCGTCGTAATAGTGTGTACAGCTAGGCCAGGGAGTGGGTGTGACCATGATGGGCCAGTCTACATACAACTCTAATGCTTGCATCAATTTCTCTACAAATAACAACAAATCAAAAATAATTACATTCGCTGATTGACACATCTATTTGTATAATAATACCAAAGTGTCTCGAGACACGGTAGTCTGTGTACTTTCCTATTGATTTTGTATTGCGCCTAAGCTAAATATATTGTAGTCAATAGAACTGTGACTCTACACCTGTGCACTGGAGTGCTGGTAAATCCGGATACTATAAACAGGCTTAGTATACGGACTCAGGTCTCGAGGCACAGTGTAATAACTAATACAGAATAGTATATGCTCAAAACCTTGGTTTACCTGCTACTAGTAGGTCCCGTCCTCTGGCAACAAACTTCTTTGCAGTATGGTTCAAGTACAGTGGTCCTATGGAACACAGGCCTGCTGTGTAGCTACCAGGGGGGCACACAAACCTAGAGGTAAGGTCGTCATCTTCTTCAAGACCCCCTGCTCCAAATCTCCCCCCAGGATCAAGACCCTGCTGGTGAATACATCTGTCCACCTCTCTCTCGAGATATTTGATCCTTGTAGCATCTCGTAGTAGGTAGTACTCTGAACGGATGAGGAGGAACACACCTAAGATGATGCAAAAATACAGTACAAATTTCTTTCTGTTTCTAAACGCTGTATTCATATTATTCTGGAAGCTCTATAGAATAGCAACAAGTGATTCGCGTGGTGTCTTACTATAGCAACTGTCCAATGTATCAGATGTGATGTGGAATGCTTTTTTACACGTATTCAACACTCCTTGTTCACTGATCAGGTTTCAACTTTCAATTGAACTTGTTTCTTAATAATGCGCACTACACGACCACGTGGGTAACTGCGCGCGCGCCTCTACAAAAAATATATATAATATGCACGTGCGGAGCATGTATGCAAATACTCGCCCTATAGTTCTTGTTCGATATTCATGAACACGAAAGTCCATGGTTTTTCACAACAGGTCAACAACTCTTGAGAGGGACACAGACAAACAAAGTGTGCATAGTAATACATGTGACTTTAATAAGAATAACACACTCATATATACAAATTACAGGTAGGTAGGGTCTAATTCAGAGATTCATAAGCTGTTGTTTTCTTTCTTCGAGCTACAAACTGACTAATCAAGTAGGCAGAGAGGATGATGATGACCAAAGCACCTAGTGCTGCTCCAACTACAATGGGCACTATCTTGCTTCCACCACTGCTATCGAACCCACAGTAGCGATCTAGGTGTGTGTGTGTGTGTGTGTGTGTGTGTGTGTGTGTGTGTGTGTGTGTGTGTGTGTGTGTGTGTGTGTGTGTGNTGTGTGTGTGTGTGTGTGTGTGTGTGTGCATGTGTGTGTGTGTGTGTGTGTGCGTGTGCGTGCGTGCGTGTAATAGTGTACAATATCTCGATTATAATACTTACCAACACCAAATACTCCTGGTTTTCTAAACTCAAACACTTGGACTCGCAAGAGACTCACATCCAGGGTAGTGTTGAAAGTGTGGGCAGTCACATTGAGGTTGTCCGCAAAGACAATGTGCTGTGTTGAATTACATCTATAGGGTCTCTGGAACTCAACCTTGCTGTTAGACTCATCAAACAGGGACTGGTTGAGATGTGCCATGACATTTTCTGATGGGAATAACATGTGTCAACAATACAAAAGGTTGTAGAGGTTACAATAACAACTGAGCCTACAATAAACTTACTGTTATAAAGATTCGATTTGTTGATAAAGTCACTGAAGGTGGTTGCATCTTTGATGGTATAGTTTAACGTGAGATTGTCGTACTTCCAGCCCTGGGATCCTTTTTTCAAATTCTAAGTGAAATATGAAGAGCAGTGAGATCAGACTTGTACCATTAACGCTTCACTCAAAACTTACAGCTGTGAACGTCAGGTTGAAACGGAATACATTGCTTGAGTTGGTCACTTCGAAGATGATGTAAGCTGTCTCATTGCCACACATAGACTCATTTTTATTATAATCGCTTGAAGTCAAATTAAGCACTTTGGTGTTCTAGAGGGAAAAAATGCATTATAATTTCATGCCACTCAACAACAACACAAAGAACAAATTTTATAGCCTCATAAAGTCAGGCCATCCCTGCTATATATGCTTGTTGCTAAGCAATACAAAGTGTGCAGGGAAGATCAGGTTTATGAGGCTAAAATACTACTTTGTTGATTGAAACTTACATGTACTGAGCTTTTATTTGTCATATTATTGTAAGTGAAGACCACTGCCAGACATCCTTGCAAACGGAAGCAAGTTTCATTCTTACGTTTGGGATCAGTATAATTAGACAGTATGGTGATCAAGCACTCTGGAGCTGGTGGAGGCTTGGGGGAAGGAGTAGGTGAGATGGTGGGAGTAGAAGTCATTGGAGGTGAGGTTGGAGACACTTTTATAGAAGTAGCAGACACTATATCAGAACCATTTATACTAGTCACCACAGGAGAAGCAGTCACTATAATTTGAGAAGCATTCACACTGGCTGTGGGTTTAACAGAAGTTGTCACCACAGAAGCAGCAGTCACTATTAGGGAAGCATTTACACTGGCGGTAGGTTTAACAGAAGTTGTCACCACAGGAGTAGCAGTCACTATTAGGGAAGCATTTACACTGGCAGTGGTGGTAGCAGAGACGGGGTACACTGAAAAGGTAGGTACATTGAAGGATAAAATGAACAGTTTGGACCCAACAGTTGACACTTACGACTTGAAAGAAGGCCAATGCAGGCCACCAGCCATGTTAAGCTCAACATGCTCAGCTACTTCCCTTGAACTTCAGAATTATCCTTCGTCGATTGATCAAGTGATCGTGAATTTGGTTGGCCACGTGACCAAACCAGATCACGTGGAAAAAATCCGCGGCGCGGTGATATGCCGGAAAAAACGGGCGTGGCAACCGAACGGCAAGCATTGCATCCAGCACTGCACTGAACATTATGATGATGCAACACAAGAGATAGGAAGCTACCAAGTTTAACGGTTCCACTTATGTACATTCTTTGTCAATTCATTAGGAGTTATAGCATGTGTCAATTATCATTCAGGGCAACAACGAACAGTAGAACAAAATATCATGCACAAGGAGAAAAAACAACACTTTATAATAGTCCTTACACTACACAAGTAAAACACATCAACAAAGTATTGAGTAGATAAACTGCATGAAGTAAGATACATAAACTTCAATATATATAGAACAACATGTGTTGTATATGCACCCAGGCAGAACAACACCAGATAAAACGAAAGAGAGTGTACTCAAACAAATACAAAATCAAATAATAATATAGAAATGACAAATTTTCGCATACAGACAAATCACTTATGCACTTTTCCCTGCTTAATAACTAAAGAACCCTTAAGTTACACTTTTCCCCTTAAATTACATGCATTTCTTTTTAAAACAACAGTTGTATGAACTAGGAGAGAGCTTCATAAGATCCTGTGTTTCTTCTCTTCAGTCGTCCGATTAAGTATGCAATGAGGACAACTATGACAAGACCAGCCAAGGCAGCTCCGACAGCAATGGGAACAATCTTGTTGCCTCGGTTGTTGCAGTTGTAAGCTGAGAGGGGGAAGATGCAAAATATCGTACATGAATTTTAATAGGAATAGGAAGTCATTGGAGTGAGAGTGAGTGTGTGATTTTGATGGTTCATTAGACGAACAAAGAATGAACACAAATATACTAATCAATGACATACACATGTACTAGGTTTCTACACACTATACAAGAGATAGTTATCACAAGTGACTATTCTGAAGAAATGCTACGTAGACATATTTTTTTGCATTTTTATACTACAATACACACTAAGAAAATACTGAAAGTACACATTGTGTTGTCCCTATACTCACCAGAATCGAACAATCCAGAAGTGGAGTTCTTAAACTCAAACGCTTGCACTCGCAAGTTCTTGACATATAGAGTAGAAGTAAAGTTTGTTCCGTCACGCGTCAGAGGTCTTGATGCATTGCACAGGTAAGACTGGTTAAAGTTTCGGTTGGTATCATCCTGTCTGAACAGGGCAGTATTAAAGGTGAAGTTGAACGCTGTAAAACGAAACAGGAGAGTAAAAAAATAAGTCATCAAGTTAGGAGCACATGTAATAATCATCACTGGAGCTTACTTCCATCCACATCCGTAGGAAAATCAGGATAAGAGTCATCAGTTATTCCAAAAGTGTAGTTCACTTTATCAGCCACCCATGATGTGCTGTTCTATAGGGAAGAAAGCAAAAAGTACCGTAGTACGTTTGAGAATAGCAGACAATACTTATCACAACATTACTGCACATGACTCCAATGCGATACAAAAGATGATTGTAACATTTACATTGTACGATGCATACTAATTTGGTGAGCAGAGCACAGTCAGCTCAAGACATAATAGTAGGTTTGTCCTGTGAAGCAACTTACTCGATGGAAGGTGAAGTTGAGGGAGTTAGTTGTACTGTTTTCAGCCCAGGTTAGGAGCAGTGAAACGAGGTTGTGATCACAGAAGCTAGTAGAGTCTTCCACAGCATCAACTACTGGGACACTCACAAACTGGGATAGATACATAGCAGATCGATGCAGAAAGAGGTAAGGAAACACAAAATTTGAAATAAAGAACAAGAGAAATGGAACCAGTCATATAATACTTTCTCTCTCTCTCTCTACACACACACACACACACACACACACACACACACACACACACACACACACACACACACACACACACACACACACACACACACANACACACACACACACACACACACACTTACCATTTCTTTACCATCGGTTGTATTGTAGGTGGTGTTCACTTCAAGGGACATAGACATTCTCAAGCATGCCTCACCGGACTCATTCCTCACTACATACTCTTCAGTAGTCGGTTTAGGGGTAGGAGGGCTAGGGGTACCAGTGGGGGTTGGTGTGGGGTGCACAACATGAGACGTCGTAACAACTGGTGAGGCAGTGACTATAACTGAACCAGACACAGTAGTAGTAACTGAAACAACAGGCGAGGCGGTGACTATAGCTGAACCTGGTACTGAAACAACAGGTGAGGCGGTGACTATAACTGAACCAGGTACAGTAGTAGTTTGGGCGACCACTGTATTGAAAGACAGATAAATTTAAAGTCACACTAAGATGGGATAGGGAGAACTGTAGCAAGAACTGATGGTGGTGTGGCATGTATCATAGCTACACAGTGGTAGACCACTACTATTTGAAGCCACTGTGGGTATATATACCCATATAAATTGAGACCACACTGAGTTGATTAATTTTTGCAAAATTTCTCTACAACAAACACCTGTTTTCCCACCCAAACACTGCAAGAATGCTATACAGTGTCTTTATAATACAATCACAGTTTCCTTTCAAAGGAACTTCAGCAAAAATATCAACCAAGCTAACAGAAATCATAGGAGAACCACCCATAAACCACAGAACAAAAATGACCCTGAAAACATGTCGGCGCACTCACCGCTATAAAGTAGCCCGAGAAAGACAAGTAGTTTCATTGTTCTCTCCATTTTATAACGTTTCAAAGACTGGCTATCTCCTTTTTTCGCCCAAAATGACCTCTTCTTTGCTGCTGCGTATATTCACTGCCACTGAGATAACGTGCGGGATGGGGTCATGTGATGATTTGGTAATCAGTTACGACACGTGACCATCATGCGCGCGCGCGAAATCGAACACTTTACACTGCGCATGCGTATATCTATGTGGATCTCTGAAAGTCAAACGATACCAGATTTTGTATAACTCTTAGCCGATTGCATGAACACTGGGGAGAATTAAAATAGAAAAACTGCAAATAGAAAGTATTAAAACTGATCTCTAAACAGTACATGCCTGCCTGCCTGTCTGTCATAAGTTCTCTCCACTAACATAAACTTTTATGCAGCCTTGATAGTCAGCTGCAACCACCATCTCACCCACTTCCTTCAAGCCTTGGTCTACAGTGATACCAGGTACTGGAGCAAACACTGCACTCGTCACTGGAGCAGAATGAGCTGTATGCAAAATAATACCATTCAATGCAGTACAGACACACAACAGTGAAAAACACAATATCATGCATTGTGAAGCTTGAACCCTTTGCCTTTCTTTCACTTTTAAGTTGGAAAAGGGTCACTTGCCTCACCAGAGTATGAGTATAGTGCTCTATAACTCACTGCTGAAGCACTCGTAGAAATCATTTCTGTCTCTCCGTGAAGGTAGCTTGCTCATGTCAAGATGAGTCTTCCATACGTAAATAAAATTATCTTCTGAACCACTGATAATGTACTGTCCATCTCGACTGGAGAGAGAGAGAGAGAGAGAGAGAGAGAGAGAGACAAACAAAAACCTTTACACCTCATCCTCCACACTACATGTGAACCTTATGCAACAAAAACAGACAACTACAATTTGCTCAAACATTTCCGACATGCCAAAATTATTAGGATAAACATGATTACTGCACGCCCCTTGCTAATGGATTTACCAACAACATGTGTATAATACTATACAGACCTAAATGTTGCTTTGATTTGACTGCTCGTGTTGAGACAACCTTTGTACTTGCACGATAGAGAGTGATCCTTGAGATTGTAGAGCCGTATTCTCGAATCATTTGACGTCACCAACAGCTGTAAACAAAACAGAAGAAAGCACACATCCTAGTGTAACAAACTAATCTTACACACTCAATAATCTCACTCTCCTCTCTCTCTCTCACTCACACCTTGTCTTCTCCAGGAAGTGGTTCAACTCCACTGATTTTCCGTCCCTTATTTTTTCCGTGACGAGATCTTACGTGTATCTGAGTGTGATACTTTAAATGCTGCACAAAACAAACAAACAAAAAAAAAACATCCAATGTTAGTTTCTGGAATAAAGTTCTCACACTAACTATAAACAAGTCAATATATGACAAAAAAACTTTAGCAAAGCAGTAGCCTCAACCATACCCAGGCCACTCTCTCTCTCTCTCTTTAGTGTTAAAGACTAATTCGCTGAAAAATCGGAAGAAGTGGCCTGGGTATAAAAGGCAAACAAACAGCTCACCTCTGTTTCATAGAATATACACCTCCCATCATAAGTGCCTACTACTGCTAGGTTGCCATTCATACAAAAGTTTGCAGCTGTTATCAAATGTGAACCTGTATATGTAGAGTGTATCATGTGACAGTCACATGATTGAACACATGATCGGCATGTGACTAACCAACTCCTTCTATCTCATTCCATAAAGCTACTCTTTTGTCTGGTATATTCCACAACCTCAGTTTACCATCCAGTGAGCCACTGAGAAAGTACCTATCATCCTGAACACACACACACACACACACACACACACACACACACACACAGACCTAAATGTTGCTTTGATTTGACTGCTCGTGTTGAGACAACCTTTGTACTTGCACGATAGAGAGTGATCCTTGAGATTGTAGAGCCGTATTCTCGAATCATTTGACGTCACCAACAGCTGTAAACAAAACAGAAGAAAGCACACATCCTAGTGTAACAAACTAATCTTACACACTCAATAATCTCACTCTCCTCTCTCTCTCTCACTCACACCTTGTCTTCTCCAGGAAGTGGTTCAACTCCACTGATTTTCCGTCCCTTATTTTTTCCGTGACGAGATCTTACGTGTATCTGAGTGTGATACTTTAAATGCTGCACAAAACAAACAAACAAAAAAAAAACATCCAATGTTAGTTTCTGGAATAAAGTTCTCACACTAACTATAAACAAGTCAATATATGACAAAAAAACTTTAGCAAAGCAGTAGCCTCAACCATACCCAGGCCACTCTCTCTCTCTCTCTTTAGTGTTAAAGACTAATTCGCTGAAAAATCGGAAGAAGTGGCCTGGGTATAAAAGGCAAACAAACAGCTCACCTCTGTTTCATAGAATATACACCTCCCATCATAAGTGCCTACTACTGCTAGGTTGCCATTCATACAAAAGTTTGCAGCTGTTATCAAATGTGAACCTGTATATGTAGAGTGTATCATGTGACAGTCACATGATTGAACACATGATCGGCATGTGACTAACCAACTCCTTCTATCTCATTCCATAAAGCTACTCTTTTGTCTGGTATATTCCACAACCTCAGTTTACCGTCCAGTGAGCCACTGAGAAAGTACCTATCATCCTGAACACACACACACACACACACACACACACACACACACACACACACACACACACACACACACACACACACACACACACATGTGCAAAGTCATAACACAGCTGTTAAATATAAAGAAACTTTCTAAACTTACCCGTGGATGGAATGCTATTGCCGTTACAAAATCAACATGCTGAAAACAACAGAGACACTCCTTTCTCGAGATATGCCATAATCTAAGAGAAAAAAGGAACATAATTTGAACTGAACAATCATAATAATTGACGTTACACTATAAAAGCTGTTTATATATAACTACAACAGTTTATTTAAGAATACTTTTACTTTCAGCAATAAAGGAAGTTTTGGTAATACTCTCCACATTATACAGTAAAGAAAATTGTATGTGGAAAATGGTCACCTATGTAGCAATGCTGATGACAAATCTATGCTAGCTAGTACATCGTGATTGTATTGTCCACTGTGTGTGATTGACATGGGGAATGATCTACATACCCCTCTGTCTCATGCTCTTTACATGACATTGTAGGTTGGTACATTTATACACATGCTCTTTGATTATGTGACAGATGTAGCATTGTTTCATTCACCTGACTGTCTTGTCCATAGAACTGGAGAGTAGGAAGAAATTCTGGGTTTGTGGGTTTGTGTGTGTGTGTGTGTGTGTGTGTGTGTGTGTGTGTGTGTGTGTGTGTGTGTGTGTGTGTGTGTGTGTGCATGCGTGCACATGTGTGTGTGTGTGTGCGAGTGAATTAAGTTGCCTAAGCCAGCTTACCTTGGACCATGTCAAGTCCAACACATCTGCAGTGTGTCCAAAATAAGAGCAGAGTGGTTGTTCTAGAAATGGCTGTGAATTAGACTCATCCTCCTGTGTACAAGTAACAAGGGGACATCGACAAGTAAACACAAGCTGAGAGACATCAAAAGATGGCTGTTTGAGCCTTCTCTTAACTCACATCAGAGCTCTTACTACTGCCACTTGCTAGACTGGCCTTTTCACTCAAGCTGTCTACACTAGAATGGACTCCTGTGGATAGGGAATGTCAATAAAAGTCATGTATGGTATATAACATGTCACAGGCATGTGCATTTAGTGTAGTTCGGCTTGTAAATAGAATTGGCCACACTTTACCTAATCTTTGATACTGAGCTTGAAGTTCATGAAAGAATAGGTGAGCTGTCCTCAGTACCCACACTCTCTGCAACAGATGAACCATAATCACAAGAAAAAATATTATTGGAAGCCACTGATGTAAGAGGAAGAATAGGAATAGTTTAACTGCAACTCACCACTACACTATCCTGTCCTGCAGTGGCTAAAAGTCTTCCACAGATGGAGAACTCCATCACCCAAACCGCTCCCTAAGAGAGAGAGAGAGAGAGAGAGAGAGAGAGAGAGAGAGAGAGAGAGAGAGAGAGAGAGAGCCAGAAACAAAACATCACCACACAAAAGATATGTATGTACAGTAAATGTCACACAACCACCCAACTATACTCTATCCTGAGACTATTATGCCTTCAACTATAAAGAACCAGAAAGAAAACCATTACCATACAAAAGATACAAAATTTAATGTCACCAAACCACCCCACTGGTTGCTACACTGACTATCCTCAGACTCAATCTCTTCCCTCTGGCTCACCAGGTGCGTGCCAGTGAGGTCCTGCTTCAGACGAACTGTGTCAAACTCTTGTTGACTTTGCTTGTGTGACGATACCTTGTACTGTTGGGTGCATAACAAAAAATCCCAATGTCACTATGATGTCAGAATAAAGAACCATTAGGTACATGTTTGCAGGCATACCTTAACTGTGTGCTGATCTTCTGGGCTCTGACTTAAGCTCTCTTCAAGCATGGGTGAACCAACGTCTCCATGGCGATCCCGACGTCTACCCCACTTCTTCCATCTCAACAGCCCCTTTCTAATGAATAATTAATGAAAAATGCTAACATCTTACTTCATTAGATATAATATAGGACATTTTTTCATGGGAAGCAAGTTCCATAGAATTCATAGATTTTGGGACAATCCTTGAAATATAAACTGTGAATTTCACAATGTAGTACTATTGCAACGGCAAACAAAACAATCCTATTGTTAGCAATACACAAAATTTTGCTTCCCTTGAAAGGAATGCCCAATATGGCATACACACCTTGTCTTTCCACGCTGTGAATCATCTCCTATGTCATCCTCATCCATTGAAGATGCTGGTCGACCATAACTGTTCAGGAACATGCGTGTATATAAAGTAAGAGAGAAAGAAGATTCAAAGTAAAGTTGACTGACAGTATAACTATATGAAATTATGAAATTTTATTAATGTGCATTATAAGAAGAAAGAGACAAAGACAGCAGTTGATGTAAAAAAAAGAGACCTATTGAAAATTTTCGATGGTACAAAATTTCGGTAAAAAACCCAGCAAAAAATTTTCTGCACTTTCTGCACACACTCATATCGCATATGGTTCATATGATACCATTTGTCTTTCTCACAATAGACTCCTCCCTCTATTCTCTATTGTCTTGGCAACACACAAGCAGAGCAGAGGGTCTACCTCCAGTGGAAGACTTTAGCTCACCTGTCGTTTGTTCTCCTCAGCAGATGTTCTGAGAGGGGATTCCAGCCGTGGGGACGAGGGATCTTCTCCTCCGCCGCACTCAACGGAATCATCTCCCCCGTGTCCAGGTTCTTGATCATTGTGCTCTCGAGGATGGCCTTCAGAAAAAAAAAAGTAATGTAAAATGAAAATTCAGTTTGTAAGTGAATGCTATGTTAGGTGGCCCTTTAGTTTGAATGGAGCAAGAAAAGTGGTATTGATTAATTTTTTGTAAGTAGAACACTTTGAACCATTGTGTTTTCAAGGATGGCCTTCAGGATAACAAACAAACAAACAAACAAACAAACAAACAATAAATAAATACAAAACAAACATCTATGTAACTAATGCTAGGGTGTACCCTTGATTTGTAGAAAGCAGGAAATGGTGTAATTGCAGAGTAGTCTAGAGCACTTGAACTCTTAGTACTCAATTGACTCACATAATAACACCATTAAAATTTCATGACGTAATGCAATTAAAATCCAATTATCAAACATTTGTACAAACACAAATCCAAAGTAAACTTTGACCTTGAACACACACAATGGGAAAACCATGACAACCTGGCATCCTGTGATGTCAAATGAGATCATCACTTTGAAAGTGCCCAAGTGCATTGATATTCATATTCTCTCATCCCAACCACTTCCAATTGACCTCACAAACACTGGGTACAACAATGTTTGGCCATCACTTTGATGCCTCTGCTAACACTATACATGGCCCACTCAGTGAGCCTTCTTGGAGAACAAGCATGTGTGTTGAATCACTCAACAAGAATGCCAAAGAGAAAAAAAATCGGTATTTTGTGAGGTCGTGAGCAACAAATATACCATTTGCAGAGTTAGGGATAGTTACATATGGAGAAAGGCTTTTCTGCTGATGCTAATGACATTAAGTATAGTACACAAACATCTTACAAGTAACAACACAGAGCCTTTGACTTTAATAATTAACCCCTTAACAACATCAGTTCGTGTTTCAGGACCAAGCCTAAGTGCCTTTCAAGTGAGTGAAGTCGAAGACTGAGACAGAGGCTGGCTTCATTTAGGACTAGTTTACATCATGCCCAAAGTATTCTCTTAATCGAATAAAGGTACGAGTCTCCCTACTTTGAGTACAACCATATCGTTTGAACATTCCAATCCAAAACTGTAAATAGGTTTGACCATAAACATGAAATTAGATGTAACCTATGCTTATTTCTATACTGCTCCTCTTTCAATTGTGACGAATGTCTTTGTGGTTGAAAGAAAAGAGATTAATTAGTTAGATTGGCTGTTGTTTTGAGTTTGTAATACAATGCTGTGAGGCATACGAGTAGTACGTCATTGGAGAACCCCTTTAAGGGAGATAATGAAAGTCTTTAGAGAAAACAATCCATTGTTTTTGCATGTGTGTGTGTGTGTGTGTGTGTGTGTGTGTGTGTGTGTGTGTGTGTGTGTGTGTGTGTGTGTGTGTGTGTGGACTCAATTCCATTGGATG
>CAXIPT010000005.1:4795875-4884777 GCA_964030475.1 Tethya wilhelma | reverse complement strand
TGTGTGTGTGTGTGTGTGTGTGTGTGTGTGTGTGTGTGTGTGTGTGTGTGTGTGTGTGTGTGTGTGTGTGTGTGTGTGTGTGTGTGTGTGTTCAAACAGTAGTAGAAGTAAATGGAGAATTACATGATCAGACCATATTTGCCTGGTTGGTGTACTACAGGTGAAAGTGGAAATTCTTTGCTAAAATGTAAACACTCAACACAATGGACCGTTTACATTATACCAATCCATACAAAAATGCCAAACAATACATACACAATCACATTATTATACTACCATACAAGCGTCTCACAACAGTCGTGTTCATTCCACTTTGCAACAAATGTACCGTCGTCATCATCTTAGGCAACAAGTGATCAATGCACATACGCATCACACATGCACTTAACCAATTATGCAGTCAATCCATTTGCGAATTATACACAAAAACCCACTCCACTCTATCCATTAATCACAGAAGCTAGAGGACACAGGTGCACTCGAAATAAAATGGAATTATAACCAATAGAACAAGCTAGGTGAGAACAAGCATCGGTGATTTTTTTCCTTCTTCACACATTAGCTGTAGTTCTTGCAAAGCAGGAAATAGGCTTGCCATTTCAAACTTCTTGTCTGTCTTGTGCCAGACTCTTGCAATGAATGGAAGAGTCTGGTACATATCCTACTAAAGAGTTGTTCCACTTATCAAAATCTGGTAGTGTAGATTTGATGTAGCAATAACCTCCTGGGCAAGTTGGTTACATAATCTTTCAACAGTGACATTCTACATTATCACTAATCAAATCTACAATTACTGGAGTTCGGTAATCTGGAACAACTCTTGGGTAGAATATGTACCAGACTCTTCCAGGCGCGCATGAGCGAAGAGTCTGGCCAGCCAGACTATCAAACTCCGAGAGAGAGAGAGAGAGAGAGAGAGAGAGAGAGAGAGAGAGAGAGAGAGAGAGTCAAAGCTCATAACCATATTCATGAGGTTGGACTGGTAAATTAACTAGAGCAAGAAGTCTAAGACACATCAATTCACACTTTAGTGTAACTTTGCATCACAGCTCATAGAGGAGACAGGTGCACTGAAACAAAATGGAATTATAACCAATAGAACAAGGTGAGAACAAGCATCATGATTTTTTCCCTCTTCACACATTAGCAATAGTTCTTGGCAAAGCAGGAAACAGGCCTATTCAAATTCCCAGCTGGAGAGAGTCAAAGCTCATAACCATATTCATGAGGTTGGACTGGTTAATAAACTAGAGCAGGAAGTCTAAGGCATGTCAATGCAATTCACACATTAGCGTCACTTTGCATCACAGCTCTAAAGGGAAGAGTTTTGTTTGTCACTGCTCCATACTCATAAATAACACGTCAGTACTACGGAAACGTCAGAACTATGGTAACGTCATGTAAAGTGTTATGCAAAATATGAGTAAGGATAGAATGACATTAATCAAATTAATGACAAATGTAACCTAATTCCATCAAGAAGACCTTTTTTAACATTGCTTAAATCAACTATGCATGTAATATGGACTAACGTGACGACATTGAGCCCCTACTTAATTGTGTAATATAAAATACAGGCAACATCTCACAGATACAGAACATGCTCACACACACTTTGGTTGCTAAGCAATGTACTTGCCCAACCTGTTGTTACCAGCTTACTAACATTATCTGAAGGTGACGGTGACAGTGCTGATTTCTTGGGGTCAGTCTCAGTCAACGGAGACCTCTTTCCCGATGATGGTCGGGAACGGGAAGACTGCTGACTCGGAACTTCGCCCGGTGTCTTGCCACTTGTACTCAATTCCTCCCCACGACGGTCCACTCCAGCACCCGACGGCCCGTCGAAATCCTCCACCAGTTGGGGATTATCTACAAATTCCTCATCGAACAAAACATCCCCGTCTATGCTCTCGTCATCCGAAGTGGTCACAACTGCAGCACTAGAGCCGGTGGAGCCTTTGGATTTGGCGACATGTGTGTCTGAAGTGACTACCTCATTTTCTTGTCCGTTTATGAAATCGGCCGTCAATTGTAGACCTGCGTCAGGTTCAATGGAGATGGCAGGAGTGGGCGTGACACTTCGAGAGGCTCGGGTCATGTGATCAGAGAGCCGGTGTCGAGCATGAGTGGACGAAGAATCGGATAATCTCTTTTCAGCGTTTGATATCGACTGAGAGTCACCGTGATAGTCGGTAGCAGGCACAGTTTTGAGTGTTTCTTCACTGACGTGAGGGGTCAGGTCACCAGCATCTTGGAGATCAACAGACTGCTCTTCGTTTTTTCTAGCTTTCAGCTTTTCTCTGTGCAGTTCGGCACTGGCTAGAGTCATGGATCTTTGCATAGGAGGTGAAGGATGAGACTGTATGGATGGAAACAGTACGTGCGTGTGTACTTAGTGGATGAATAGAATACACAAATACAAATTTTGTTTGTTATTGTGTTATGATACTATTGTTTGTATGCTTGATAGATAGATCTACATGCACACACCCAGGAAGGCGAATGATTTGAATACCGTGTAGCGTTTCATGTACGCATCTGAAAGCACTCTCTTTCACATTATTATATTAGAGGCAAATGGTACACGGTTTGTCGAAGAATATGCATACGAAATGTACACTGCCTACTAGAATATATTATGTAGCAATCATGATAATAGACACATGAACCCCATGAATGGAGGCAAGGAAGTGACATGAATGAAATAGTCCGAGAATAGGGGGATACTTAGTGTGACAATGTTTAACAGAGCAGCTGTCAATCAGATTGAATGCTACCATGTTTGTCAGTGAATAGCTACTAAGGGGTACCCTCACAAGTGCAGTCAACCCACACTCAGAGAGTATCATGTAGCAGTGCTTATCAGCTATCATTTGCACCAGTAAGTATTCCTTCAATGCTCACTCACGTCCTCGATGAGATTCTCAAGAGAGGGTGGCTTCTCAATTAGCTTCTTCTTTCTCTTCCTTCGTGGAGGAGGCACAGGTGCTTTCTCCTCCTCCTCCTTCTCCTCCACGACTGGTACGACATTCCCCGGATCATCCTGACCGCCATCTTTGTCCACTCTCTCAGGTGAAGCTACAAGAGGAGCATCAGTAGCAGCTGTTTCTGACATTTCTTGGCCTTCTTTTAGAGAAGGGTCAACACTCTCTCCGTTTGCACCCTCGACGGATGTCTCTGATACAAGAGGAGGGTGGGTATCTTCTAGAATGGCCGTAGGAAGTGAGTCAGTTTGTGGGCTCTCTGAGGCCTCAGGTTGAGTGTGCAATGGTGCTTTAGGAAGTTCTGTAGTTGTTTTGTCTTGGCTGTTAATATCAGGTGGTTGTTGGCTAGAGAAATGAGAGTTGGTGGGCATTAGTTGGGAAGTAGTGTGTCCTCCCCAGAACAGTGTGATTTCTGGTTATAAATAGCTATCTAGTACCGCTAGTAATTCTGTCACTACTAAAACAAGTAGTAAGGTTGCATTATAAGCACAGAATGCACGGCTAGTGAGTACGTAGTGGAAATAGATCCAAATGAAATGCAATATATTCATAAATACCTCGGTCCAGGAATCACAAAGTCATCATCAAGGCCTTCGTCTGCACTCACAAACCCTTCAGACCCGCTCGAGTCGTCCATTCGCCGCGAGTGGGTGCAGGATAAACTGAAACTTTGTATGAGTAGTTGTATGGTATGCCACACCAGAATGTTTACTAATTGGTGCAAAATTTTTCACGGGGTATCCGATAATATTTTTCTCTTATCGACCTGAGCCATGACGTCATTCCAATTACTGTTTACATGCCCCTCCCTCGCATACTTTCTTTATAATGAAGAGTGTTCCAGAGCGCGGGCGTTGTTTTGCAGCAAACAGAGGCTGAGAGCACTACTTACAAGATCAAGAGTGCCCGTGTAGCAGCGTGAATAGGCGCTCTGAAAAGTGAATTGGTCAGGTAAGTGTCTCTAAATGCTAACTCATACACACACTAGTAGTTTGTACAGTACAGTTTTATCTAGGGTATCTATCTGTGATAAACATTTATAGCTTCTTACTTGAGCACCGCAAAGAAGTAGGAGAGAATTAGAGTAGAATGCATGTGTTAAATCGTTTAATACTCGTACGGCTTGGACTTTCAAAAAAGCAACCATACAAACATAAAAAAAATTAATAAGTCTTTCAATTTGTGTTCTGGTGGTGATGGGTCACAAAGACAGAGAGGTGTGAGAAACACAATTAAAAATTTACTCTAGCAAATTAGCAAATTTTCTAAGATGAGGGAAGTGGCACATTAGTGTTAATTGTTAAACATTGCTGTCACTATTTAACATCCAGGCTCCCTGACACACTGTGACAGTCGAAGACAGTCTTCTTTAGGGCATTTGAACTTTTGAAGCAAAGACAAAATGGTATGTGTGTATGGAAGGTAGCATATAATGTGTACGAGTGTTCGAAGTATGTGTATGTGATTGTAGAAAAAGTGCTAAAATGTAAACGTACTGTTACGTAGGCACACAGCGGTTGTGTGTACTGCGTATGTTAACTTCCCACTGCATGATGTGGGCTCAATTGTAGGCTACAAACTAAAGGATGTTTAGAGAATGTTCAACAATTAATACACGTAGTATAGGCATACTGTGCTAAATGCTGCATGAATGCTAATGGTTATTAACGGTCGACAGCATTTATGAATGTTGTATTGTTCATCTCTGAGTCTGAGTCTCTCTCTCTCTCTCTCTCTCTCTCTCTCTCTCTCTCTCTCTCTGTGTGTGCTCTCTCTCTGTGTGTGTGTGTGTGTGTGTGTGTGTGCATGAAATTTTCCAGCCTATTTTCTCCCTCCTACAATCAATACAATCACTGTTATTATAACTACCCCTGTAGACTATTACAAGTATTTCTTTGGGTATTTGAGCAATTTTGTTCAATATGGATACTGTTTAAACTTCATTAAATTGAACCATAATAGTTAACCTGGTTGTTCTTGCTGACAAGATGGGTGCACATGATGTACACATGCTAGCTCTTACATGAGTGCTGTCTTTTACGCTCCTTTGTGCCGGTGATAATCCCTTTGGCAAATTTAGGCTCCTTTTTGTGAGCCATCTCTACGCCCATCTGATAATGCGATATTGTTAATTGACCAATATGTAACGAAATGTGATGCAATAGTCATATCAAGTTATACTTGTACCATCATACATTCAAGTGACCTTGGCACGATCACTTATTTGAATTCGAATACTGATTGCTTTTGGCTATAAATGCGGCACAACAAGTATGTGTGTGTCATTTTTGAGTTCAATAATGAATATTATTATTTCCTGGTTTCTAGTGTGTGTTCTTTTACATTGTTTGCAGTATGGTTTCATTTACAACGTTCTAAAGAAGTTGGTGATTGAAAACTACAACGAAGAAACTTGGATTGAACTATGGTGAGTATTGTATATAATTGTGTGTGTGTTATCACTATATCTCACAATTTAACATGCCCATGCAGTGCCAATCTGAATCATATCTCTTCCTTTTTTGAGGTCTGTGAATGACTTTAGTTGCATGGCTTTCAGTGCAACTTTCACCTGTGTTGCAATGCACCACAAAGAATGCAGGGGTTGGGGTATACTATTTGTCTCCAGGGAACATGTAGTCCTCCCACTGATATTACTGTCTCTATTTGTGCTAACACCTACTAGACAAGTTTTTGTAAAGTTTGTAATGATTACGTTTAAAAAGTAAATCGTAGATGTTCATTACTCTCTTGTTCCAATGCACAGGAGTTTCCTAGGGACTGGTAGATAGATATCCAGGAAACAAGATTTATTGACTTAAATGAAACCATAGCCTTAGGTCACAACTCCTTTGATGGTTCTTTGATGAGATATGAATGCACTTAAAGTGAATTCCTTTCTTTTCCTCATGCCTTTACACCTGTTTGGCATGCTTAAGTCCCACTCTTAGCCACAAAAAATCCCTGCATACATAATAATACTACAATATACTGATAGGGTGTCTATAAACTATGAATATTGATACTAGTACGTTGCGTCACAACCTCTGTGTTTATCCATTTGTGACGATTTGTTTTTTACTCTCAAAGTAAAAAATGTATTCCTTGAAGTTGGTTGCCATTATTATTAATAATTGTGACCTTTAGTGGCACAATTTGTATCAGTTGGCGAGATACTGTGATACTGTGGTCAGTATTAATTGGTGAGATTGTTTGCTGGTTTGAATCAAAACACCTTTGTTTATTTACACTTGGCACTTCTTTTACATTCCTGTGTAAGAACCACTCATTACGCTGTACTATCTACCACTCAATCTCTTAATGTGACATTCTGGCAGAAGCTATATACTGATAGCAATGTCAATTGTCCATCTCTAATCTACCCTTAACTTTCTCTGTACAGTGGGCCCATATTTGTGTGCATGTGGATGAGTGTACAATTTGAAGCATAATGATTTTTAGACTCTCTCTCTCTCTCTCTCTCTCTCTCTCTTTCTCTCTCTCTCTCTCTCTCTCTCTCCTTGATCCTATGCTAATCCTATGCTAACACACATAGCCAGAGAGTTGTATTATGCACTTGTTATGTCACGTGTTTGTGTGTATAGACTACCTTTTGCTTTTACATGCAAAAGCTAGACTCATTTTAAGTCTGGGTGATAGTGCATCATGAAAGCCCAAGAATGTCTGGTAGGCTTTCATGTAAATATTTCTAGGTTTATCCCTCCGAGTGTTAAAATTAAGTCAGGCTTGAGCTTGATTTTGGCTTGTTTGATAGGATTACCATGGTGACAAATGTTGTGGAATGTTGCCTAGCTGTTAATTGGTGAAAGTTTTGTAAGTTTGTGATAATTAGTGGTCTTATTCACTTAAGGGAAGAGACTCCTACAAGATGGGTTTCTGTTTTGTCCAGCTTGAGTAGGTGGTTCTCTTGATTAATGGTGCATCACGGATTTGATTTTTAAGACCGACATGAAAGCATTAAGAATTCACACACATGCACACACTCACATACTCTCTCTCTCTCTCTCTCACACACATACACACACACACACACACACACACACACACACACACACACACACTTACAGTGAGGAAGCTGAAGCAGAGTTCCTCAAAGACAACATTGTGATCAGGAACTACTACGATGAGAGCATTCTCTACACCATTGGCAACATAGCTTCAAAAAAGCTAGGTAAGCTTAATAATGACTATTATGATAAACAAATTACCATACAATAAAGGTGTTATTACTAGAGGCTCTAGTTGAGTGGTTATAATGCTATTGGAATGCTGAGAGAGAAAGATAATCCAGAATTTTGTAGGGCTCATCTGGGAATCTAACAACTCTACATTCCACTCTGTGTATGAAATAATATACACACATATAATATTCATAATTTTTGTGGCACACAATATGTAGATATTCCTTTGGAGAAAATTCTCGAGATGTTTGGAGCATGCTTCTTCCGAGAATGCAAGCTCTCCGGCCACAGCAGTATGCTGAGAACTCTCGGTCACAATCTTTACGGTTTTCTTATGAATCTCGACTCCCTACACGACCATCTCTCCTTCACCTACAACCAAATGAGAGCTCCCTCGTTTCGTTGCGAAAAGACCCAAAACGGACTGACTCTCCATTACTACTCCCAACGTACCAGTCTCAGTTCCATCGTGGTGGGAATCGTGCAAGAGGTGGCAAAGGACTTCTTTGACCTCGACATCTATATCAAGGTGACAGACTACGAGAAGACAACAGAGAAGTTGTGCCATCATTACACATTTCAGATTGGCGTGAAGGACACAAGTGACGATTCATATCTTGAACGTAAGTTGTACTCTTTGTGGGTGTGTAATTTGTTATTCTAATAGTTCATACTCAAATTGTTGCATAAGATCTCAAACTTACATTAATAGTATATTATTTGTAGCTATAATTACTCAAATATGCAGCCTTGAAATTGCTTGATCTACACGCTGCAAATTGGTAACCAAAACTATGCGTGTAATGCGTGTGGTGGTGAATCACTAGATGTACTCCTCTGTAATTTTGAGTAGTTTGACCACCTACTGTATTCAATTGAGTGGTTGTTTGATACAGGCCTTGCCCATATTTAGATGTCAGTTGTTTGGAGAGAATTGGCACAAACAGATAAACAAAAAATTACTTTTTAAAATATTGTTGTGATCCAACTAATAACACCACAAACAAGATAACTGGCTCTAATGAACCAAACCACTAAAAGAAAAGTTGTTTTTTTAAAAGAAAAGTTGTTTTTTTAAAAAAAAAAAATTCAAGTATCAATCGTGTATTCCACTTGTGTGTGTTTGTCAGAAAATTATTATAATACGTAATGGTACCACTCTTGCAGGTCTCACTGGTGACATAAGCTTTCTCCCAGCTCCTGCAACACCATTGTCACCAGTTGATGACGAACGTGAAATGAGCTTTAACCCGTCGCCCTTGACTCTGCGCCATCAGGCCCCTGTCCAAATTGCAATTTCGTCTCCACAAGAAACGTCACAAACAAGCCCTGGGGTTTGTCCTTTTAGTGGTATGAGTACAGGTCGTACGAATTCAGAAGGTCAGCCTGTAAATGAGCGTTCCAAGAGTACAGGACAGATGATCGCTGATCCTGAACTACTTGGACAAGAACAACCGTCGAGCAATCAAGAGTCACCACAGCTGCCTCGCAATCAAGACTCACCACAGCTCGCTCGCAATCCTCCGGAACTAACGATAAAGGACAAGTCTGAAATCGAAAAGGTATTTCTTAGAAATATGATAAGCATGCCGCATCCCGTTCTTCCCGCTCTACAGTCCCGTATGAGTTCTCGTCGAGGAAGCACGCTACCGATCGACAGCATCGAGTGGCCGATCAATCACAAAGTGTTTCAACACTGCTTTCCGTTTCACATCATATTCGACCACAACTTGGTCATCAAGTACATGGGGATCTCTCTCACAAGATTGTTCCCCAAAGCAATCGTGGCCGAGAACAAGCTCAGTGATTTCTTTGAGCTGAGTAGACCAGCCATGAAGCTAACCTACACAAACATCCGTGCCTCCATTAGCAATGTCTTCATCATCAGCACCAAGAAGAGACCAATTTCTTCAAGAAAGCCACCGTCCGAAGACGGCGAAGGTAAAGAGGCACTTCAATTTCGAGGTCAGATGGTCCCAACCTCTTCTCGAGAGAATGCCGCCATCTTGTACCTTGCCTCCCCTCGTATCAGCAGCATTCAAGAGCTTGAACACCAGGGTCTCTATCTCAGCGATATCCCCATCCACGACGTCACTCGTGATCTCATTCTGCTGAATCGGCACTTTCAGGTGGAGATGAGCATTGCTAGAGAACTGGAGGAGACAAAACACGACCTGCAGATTCAAAAGGACCGTGTGGACGAAGAAAAGAAGAGAGCTGATGAGTTGCTGCATGCTATGTTGCCCAAGAGTGTAGCTAATGACTTGAAGAGTGGGGTTGAAGCTCGGGCCATTCAGTATCCAGAGGTGACCATTTTGTTTAGTGACATCAAAGGGTTTACGGTGATTTGCAGCAAATGCAAACCGATTCAAGTTGTCGGAATGTTGAACAGCTTGTACACACTGTTTGACAGTTTACTGGAGAAGCACAACGTTTACAAGGTGCATAATTTGTGTGTGTTTCATGTATTAAATACAAATTCATTGTATCGAGCATCGTTTCTCATACAGGTTGAGACTATAGGAGATGCCTACATGGTAGCGTCGGGTCTTCTGGACACATCCAGTAATCACGCTGAAGCTGTGGCAAACATGGCATTTGACATGAGAGAGAGTGCCAGCAAGGTCATGGAACCTTCGCAAAACGAACCTCTTCAGGTACACCATAATAATGCATGATTATTGTGCACGTTGGTGACAATTTCGAGTGGTGTATGTAATTTTTATACTATGTTGTGTTTCTTTTGTTTAGATTCGAATTGGAATCCACAGTGGTCCGGTTGTGGCTGGAGTGGTGGGAATAAAGATGCCACGATATTGTCTCTTTGGAGACACTGTCAACACAGCCAGTAGAATGGAGTCACATGGAGAGCCTGCATACGTACACATTAGTGGCGAAACGTTCAGGTAAGCGAGAATCGTGATTTTATACCTTACAACTATTAAAGCTGCATTTCACCTGTTTTGAACTTATACCAATGTCATTATTTTAATTCACTTCACATGCAGTCACCTGGAAGGCAATAGTGCATACATCCCGTATAGCAGAGGTCTAATCAATATCAAAGGTCTGGGAGAGAGACAAACGTACTTCATTGAGCCTGCTGACAGTGTGGGAGGAATGGCCAACGCACCATCACGGGTTATTCTTGTCAAACCCGAAACAGCCAACAGAGACAGCACAAAGATCAGTGTTACCAGCACAAGCAGTATTGCAAGCAATTTATTGGAGGCAGAGAATATGTCTCGAAGTCCCTCTTTCGTCAAATACGATGAGATTAAAGTGGTAAAACCTCATGGTTCTGCTCCGATGGGAAATAGTTTGAGTCCTAGATCGAGCACCGGTGGGCTCATGATGAAACACATCACATCTCAACACGTACCTCGTTCAGTGTCACCACTCCTTGAAGATGAAGCAGCCTCCACTGAAGAGCAAAATGAAAAATTGAGAACTTCTTCAACAGACCCACTGCCTGCTGAAGGAACTTCAGTAGACAAGGAGAGCTCTAAAAATGAATCATTGGTTACACCTGACCTGACTCCTCCATCAACTTCAGCTCCTGTAAAGGCATCGCCTCCTCTTGCACTAAAGAATAACAAGACAGTTCCAATAAGCAGCACCTCAGGAGAAAACAGCCAACTCAAGCCAACTGGATCTTCGGATAACCTCGCAGAAGATGGTCGTACCTCTAGAACTTCAATGAACTCCACTACAGCACTGTTTATAAGTAAGAATGCAACAAATTCTTCAACAGAGAATATTGGTGATGGTACTCAGGCTGGCACAGGGGATTCGCATGAAAGCAGCTCAGACGAAAGCACAGAAAGCAACAAGAGGAAAAACAAAGGAAACAAGTGTATCATCAGCTAGTATATATACTAGCTGTACACTCAATTATTTGCATGTTACCGATGCTTCAGTGTTTTATGTGCTGTAAATAGTTATTACTGTACCTCTCATGCAGAGTATGTATTTTAAGTTTTCTCATTGTCAACTTTTTCTTCGTCTTTCTCAAGCTTGTTTGTCACTGCATTGGATACATGTCTTCAGCTGTTATTGTTTTTCACCAATCTATGTATCAGCATAATGCATGTCAACTTAATTATTTTATTGCTACAATATTTTATTTTTTCATGTACATAATTATAATATTAATACTGTATTCTTGTAGATACATGCATATATTGTATATATTACCATGCAAATCATCATTAATAATAAATTTAAGTAATAATAATTAAAGACCAACTCAAAGTATATGTATTACAACTATTGGTATAATAATATACAACATTATATTTCAACTATCTTTGTTCTCTAGCTACATCTATATAATATAGTTTCAGTGTTTTGTGGTAGGTATATAGCTATTATGTTCTAAAGAGTATATGTATTTAAGCAAGGGTTTCAGTTTTCCTCTTCCTAAAGCTCCAGATGGTCACTCCAATCACCATGACAACAGCTGCAAGCAGCGCAAGTCCAGTAGCAACTGATATCTTGGTCAGATCTGATGTGTGAACACCTCTAGACTGAGCATGCTCAGTGTCCCCGTCAAACTTGTTGCTTGGCTCACGATTGTCCTGAAGAGTGAGGAGATGGCGCATAAAGATGTGATTGCTTGGACCTTGACCTCCATAGTTGGAGAGGCTTCTTCTTCTGCGACCCATTGGTGATGGCTGTTCAACATAGATTGTAGTAGTTGCAGTACCAGCTCCATCAGTCAGCTGAAAAGGGATAAAACAGTAAGTGAATTCACTAGATAATGTATACAAAGCCTGGCAAAAGAGACAAAGATCACTCATGGCATTATACAAGGGTGCACAATAGCTAGGCATATAATTATGATGAGAGTCAGTGGCTGTCATAGCTATAAGACTGGGTAGAGTTGTTCCTATCTTCTTACCTGCAGTTGTATAGCTCTGATGTTGGTGTCAGGAGCTCTGTTCACATACTCAAGACTCCTCAAGACTTGTTGGAATTCAGCAGTAGTAGCTTCACCATTCAGAACAAGTTCTCTTGTTGTCACATTAAATTCAACAGCACTCACAGAAGTACCAGCTGTATTGACAGAAACAGACTCTAGGCAGCTGAGGACACAGCCTGAGAACATGGATGGAGCTCTTGAAGGGAAGAAAACAGCTGCAGAGAGAACCCCATCAAAATTTTGGTCAAAACTGTTTGTGGTAGGCCGTGCTCCTAGGACAAATGTTGTATCACCACCAGCAGCTGGGCCTTCAATGTCAAAGTCAAGAGGCAGACCTGTTGTGTTGTGAGAGTAAGGTAAGGTACAATAGTAACATCATTACTAAAAGACTAGGTGAAAATGTTACAAGTGTATGGCAGTTTATATGTATGCATGTATGAGACATGTAGGCTGTATGCTTTGTCATGTCGGAAGAACATGCTGGTCATGCCAATACATGTAGGCCTTGAGATCTAGTTCTGGGTTCGAATCATAGCTAGATCTCAAGGTTTTCCCAATAATATGCATGGGGAGGGAAGGGGGGGAGATATAATAGGACTTCTGCTAACTTACCAAATACTTGACCAATGAATGGTTGTTCTTTGTAAACCACGGCCCAGCTATTCACACGAACTCCGTCCAATACAAACACCAAGTTCCGCTCCACGTACTGTAGCATTATAAAGTGGAACTCTCCATCATTCAGAGTGACTGGCAGCTGGAAGTTGACACGCACTTGCGCACTCAAACCAGAGAGACCAGCTCTCTTCAGCGTCACAATAACTTGGTCTCTGGAAGCATCGTAGTACATTGCAAAGTATCTCTCACTAGAGTCTGGTGTTCCATAATAAGCAATGTAGCCAGAGCTTCTTGCTTGCAACCACAGGGCAAAGGTAAATTCAGAAATGGGTCCATCAAAAGCACTCAAGTCAGCAGTGACCGTTGAATAGCCGCTTGGAGTGTTTGTGAGCATGATGTTGGAGAACACATCAGCAACTGTCACACTTCCTCCGCCAATGGTATCCAGGTTACCAAGGAGGTTGATATATGACATTGCACTCAGACCACACACCTGTGTCATCTTGTCGATAACATTGTACTCATCCACACACAGATTTCCGCTCAATGGTGCCGATATGAGCGGTTCTTCCCCAATGATGGTGACTGTAGCCCTCATGATAAGACCTACAGTGTCAATATCCATGACGAGGATTGAAGAGAAGGGGAAGATAGGCACACCAGTCGATACGGTTACATTATTGAGATTATTTACATCAGGTACTGCATCATTTCGATCCATAACTGTGATACTGACAGTAGCTGTGCCTGTGCGAGCAGGAGGAAGGGCATCAATGGCATACACTTCAAACTGGAGGAGCTGGTCACGTTCAAAATCCAAGGCTACAGTCAGAGACAAGAAACCGGTGACTGGGTTTATCGTTACTCCATTCCCAGACTCAACGGCATATTCAATAACATCTCCACCACTCTCAACGGTTGCATTCACTTGGAAGAAGTCAGTGAAGACCACTTCTTCGAGTAAAGTGACCTCGTAGATATCTTGTGAGAACTGTGGTATACTGGCCAGCGATACAGTCACGACGGCTTCTTCACTGCTCAGGCCACCTTGATCGAAAACAACAACACCCACCTCTCTTATCCGCGTGAGCTCAGTCACTATGAGTCCGGCAATGTAGTTGACATTTCCAAGGATATTCAGCAAAGGTGTGGTTCCTCCAGAGCTCGACAGCTCAAACACATTCATCTCAATCTCATCAAAAGTGTATCCCGGCTCTTCAGTCCAGTCCAGTGTCTCATTCGATCCACTTGGTACATCACGAAGAGTGAATCTTGCTCGTGTGATATTGTCAACCAGATCGGGATCAGTGACTTCAATGGCAACTTGTATGAGTGTGGTCTCACTGCCAGCTCCTACTACAATTGAAGGGGAAGGAGGAACAAAAGCAATAGATGGTGCTTCATTGACATCCTCAACAAGAACAGTAACTTGAGTAAAACCTTCGTTGACTCCGTCGCTAACGGTGATGTTGAAATTGTAGCCATTAACATCTTCAAAGTTCAATGACTGTGTGATGTAGAGGTAGACTGATGTTCTAGCTGGAGAGGGAGTTAGACCAAATGGAACAGAGTTGGTTATCATGAATGTGGGAGTTGAACTGTCTCGATCGTCATCAGAAACTGACAGTGATGCAATGGTAGTTAATGGAGGGAGGTTTTCAGGAGTAGTGAAGCTGTATTGACTCTGTGAAAACTCAGGTGGATTATCATTCGTGTCCTCAACAAGCACCGTCAGAGTTTCTTCCGTGCAATTTACAAAGTCACACACTTCGATAGTAATCCTTCGTGGGCTCGTGGTTGGTTCAGCTGCAGGATTGACATACTGCACGCTTCTCAGAGAGGTCACAAGATTGGTGATTGTGTTCTCGGAGAAAATCAACGTCCTACTGAGGGTAGTTCCATCTGCGGTGAGCTGGTTTCCGTCCTGAGTATCTTCTAGAGTCACAGTCACGCTAGCCAGTCGACGATTATCCTGATCAGTGATGTTAGCTCCACTGGCAATGAACACCGAATTATCGCCATCTCTAAACGTGATCACCGATTCTGCCAGACTAACCTGAGGTGGATCATTGATGGGCATAAACTCAACTGTGATTCTGGCATTTGCACTGGCGGCTCCTGATGGATCAACAACACTTATATCGACTATCCTGGTTGGGTCAGATTCAGGAGATCCACTGTTATCCAAGAATGGACTGTCCACAGAATTGAACGTGATACTCGAGAGCACTTGTCTGTAATCCTCGAGGGATGCAATTCCAGACAAAACTAGTTGTTGCTGGCTAAAAGTGGACACTGTTATTGCAGGATTGGTGTTGGTAAGCATAAAAGAATCAGCGCCAGGGTTTGAACTGGATGAGAGCGTCACTGTAGCTGAAGCTAGGTTGGTGTTATCAACATCGCTCACAGTAACATTAGGTATCAAAGAAACTGCTCCAGATCCTTCAGCAAATAGTACTGTACCCAATAGGTCTCCTGGTACGTTACTGATGGATATTTCAGGTGGATCATTCACAGCTGTCAATCGCACTGTTGCTACGGAGAGTGGTGAGTTCCTACGACCTTCAGTATCAACCACAGTGAATGACACACGTCGTACAAAGGATGTATCAGGATCATCGTTGCTGTTTGCATAGGCAAGTGTTTGGAGAACGCCTGTAAAGTCAGATTCTATGCCAGGTCCTGTGATTTCAATCCAGGTTCCACTGTCAGACACATTTGTTGTTATGAACCGACTTTCAGAAAGAATGGAGAGAGTCTCTTCACTACCTGCAGGATTTTCCAACTGGACTATGATTCTCTCAAACGTTGGTGTCTCAGAATCTTCAATATCTCGGGTAATTCTGATCGACGGTGCAAGAACCACTGGAAGAGCATCTTCAATATAATCGACAACATTGTCTTCTCCTGCATCCAGGAAACCATTTAGATCAATTATAGGTAGATTATCATCTGCCTCCACAAGTTTCACTCTACCGATCGTCTCTCCAGAAATACCGGTTTCCTCCGAAATACTAAACCTGAGTTCTCTGTCCGGTGTTCTTGTTGGAGAGGGGTATGTGTTCCTGTAGGTGATCCCTCGAAGGAGAGAATTTGCATCTTCTTGTGATATGAGAGTTCCAGAAGGACGGAAAACTAAGTTAGTGTCTGTTTCAGTTGATAAAGAGATTGAACTTGGCAAAGCCTGAGTCACGCTGAGTGCCTCTAGTCCACAGCTGCAGAAATCAAGCACCTGTGATGCATTGAGTGCAGAAGGATGATAGTAGAGGCCATGAATGTCAGCACCAAGTCGCCCTCCATTCAAAGGATGAGGTCTAGACTGTCCAATAAAGACGTCAATACCTGCAGTGGGTGTTTGTGGTACACCATTCAATGACTCTGTGTCAAGCAAGGAGCAGTCTACGTAGAAGTCGACTTGTGGCGATGGATTGGTCCTCACAACCACTGTATAGTGTCTAGTTGTTGGCTCTGCAGAAGTAGGATCAAAGAACTCTGTGAAAGGATCAGTAGAATCCAGTCGATGTTGAGCAGGGTTGGTGCCAACGCTGACCCTATTTGGACCATATAGATAGTAGTAGCGAATATCACGTCTTCGAATCCAGATTCCAAAGTCTCTGTTTCCATTAGGTGAAGTTGCAAGTAGCACAAAACCTTCGGACACTTGTGATAACACAAATGATACAGAAAACTCCCCAGAGGCAAAATCAGCAGGCAAAGTAGATCGAGGAATTCGTCCATAGCCATCTTCTGCTCGTACACTATTAGGATCTCTTCTTATGCTCACAGCAGGACAGTTAGCATCTCCAATTTGAGTTACTCCGAAATTTGGTGGAGTTGAGCTTTGATCAGATTGAAAGGACGCTCTAGTGATGAGATCAACAGCTGGGGGAAGTAGACCAGCTGTCATTAGCCGAGCATCTTGACATTCCACTAAACATTGATCATAAGTACGACTGGCATCCAAGCTATTTGGAGTAAGAGTGACAGACAGCTGAGTGATAGTGGGAGGACTGAGATCTGGGTCCACAATGCGAAGAGCTGGGCCAATTGAAACTGGGTTTTCTCCAATGATATAAATTGCCGCTGCAAGTTGATCAACAGTGGCGGCATTGTCGTTGAAATCCAAGAGAGAGAAAGTCACCGTTGTGTAGCTAGTCTGAGGAGGGACTCCAGCATCCACAGCAGACACGTTGAGAACAAACATAGACTGAACTTCAGCATCTAAACGAGCAGTCGAAGTAATGAGACCAGTGGAGCTGATCTCAAAAAGATCCTGGAAGTTTTCCAACCCATAGCCTGCGATTCGGTTGTTTGGAAATGATGCGTCCAAATCTTGGGCTGTTACAGCAAAGATATTTCTCGGTGGTTGCAAATCTTCCCTCTGAGGTTGAGCCATGTAAGGTAAATTGCCAGTAAATGTCGGAGCAATGTCATTAATGTCATCAATATTGATTACGAGAGTGATCACTGCTGATCGCACAGGATTGCCCATGTCTGCAGCAGTGACTGTAACCTCATGTCGAGTGTATCTATCAGCATCGAGACCATCATTGGCAAACAGTGCACCAGACTGTGAATCTATTCTAAAGATATCGGGGAAGAATGCAGAATTGCCAAAGAAAGAAACAGACCTGATACTGTAGCTGATCGTGCCAGCAAGACCTGTGTCGCTATCGCTAGCCGTGAGATTAGCAATTGAAATCAAAGAGTCCGTCTCTACGAAATTCAAATTGGTTGTTGTTGGCGAAAAGACAGGATCAAAGTTGTTAGGAGGCGAGATGGTCACATTCACACACTCCAGTGGACTGAACACATCAAAGTCTTTCACTTGCAAGCATATGGTACGTGGGGGGTCGACAGTGATTTGATTGGCACGATTGTTGTACCGCACCTCGGATATGGTTTGCACAACACGGTCAGTCGGAGCACCGCCCTCTAGGTAAGTCACGTTGTAGAATATGCGGCCTTCTTCCGCTGGGAAGGGACCTACAGAGATCGTATTCTCTGGTAGGGAGCGAGAGAACTCTATGATTTCGTTGTTTATACCGTCCTGAGGGTTGATGATATAGATCAGTAGCTGGGTGAAGAAGTCGTTGTCAGAATCTTCCACTCGTATGGTGTCAGGATCAATGATAGGTGTGGGTATGCCTCGGATCGAGATATTGTTGAGAGGTTCAAAGAAAAGCTCTGGAACGTCGTTCACACGTTGTAGGCTGATGATCGTTCTACCCGTTGCTACTGCAGATCCGAGTTGAGTCCCACTGCTAGTGATTACACCATTGTCAGTCACTGTGAAACTGATGGTTCTGTCTCCATTGCTGGCGGGCTCATCTGCACTGTTACAGTAGATGACTCGACTCAGAGCACTCTCGGCACTGGCAATGCTTGTGTTCAAGAGTGAAAAGATGACAAAAGAAGAGCGGTCAAAAGTGTTTACAGGATGAGGAAAGCCCGTGACACTTAGGGATTCGGAATCTGTGTCAACATTTTGGGGATTCAGTGTCACTCGAATAAAAGTGATACCATCAGAATCAGGATCCACAATCTGGAAGTTGGGTGCCACTACTGGAATGCAGTTTCCATCTTCTGTGTAGGTCGTCTGGAATTCCATAACATTTGGCCCACCCAAGTAGAGAAGAGGTGGGTTGTTGAACAGTGCAATGCTGATTGTCACAAAAGCTGGGCTGCTACGTTCGTCTCGATCATCCTGGATTACAACGGACACTTCCCGTGGAATAAGTTCGGTAGGATTGGTATTTGCATTGGAATACTCGACAGATTGAAGGATGCGAATCCACGTTGCAAAACTGTAGTCACCTCTGATTGTGAGAATGCCAGCTGTGAGGTCAAAGTCATATGTCACAGTCACTCCTGTGGGCAGCCGGTCTTCATCCACCACCAGAGTCTCCAGTTCTCCATCAGGACGTTGAGTGAAGGCAAATATGGCACCTAGAGCATTAGTGCTGTCTGGATCTGTAATGCTCACAGAGGAGGCAGCCAGCAGGTACACACTTCCAGTCTGTTCTCTGTAAGTAGCAGTAGTGTTCTGTGTTGTATCATCCAATGTGTTGAGGTCGACCACAGGTCTATCATTCGTCGGGGTGATAGTCACAGTTGTGACTGACAGTGGATCGTTTGTGTGCTGAGAGCCCTCGTCATACACCGTGAAGTTGATGAAGCGATCGAATTGCACTGGTTCTTCTTCATTGTCCACGTACTGGACTCTTCTCAGAGCATCGATGAAGTCACCAGGATAGTGAGGAGTGCCAGGCGGTGAAATAATCTCGATTCTAGTATGGTCGAAGGCATTCACAATAAGAGACGAAGAAGGAGGGGATGCAAGGAAGAGAGTCTCCAATGGTGGGATTGTGCCAATGAGCTGTATCGTTATTCTATCAATCGGCCAGAACCCACTGTCTCTATCGTACAAGAATGCCTCTTCACCGATAATGCTTGTACCTAAAGATGTTTCATTGTACGTGGTTCCAAAGTCGATTCCTGGCAAATCTCTTCCATTGAGATCCAATACTGGACGTTGGTCATTGATGAGCTCAGGACGCAAGATAATCACTGTTTCTTGATCGGATACACCAACCATATCGTACACTTGGAAGACAAGTCCTTTATCTAGTGGATGCGGTTCATCAAGTATGTTGTAGTAGGAGATATTTCTCATTGCCTCTTGTAGCTGGACAAGCGAGGCACTGTTATCGGTGCCAATGTAATTAAGGTGCACTGAGCGGGTGCGTAGGTCAACCACACCTTGGACATCATTCGGAAGTGATTCCACATCTATGCCGACAAATTCGCCACAAGTGAGTGTGCAGCAGATGTGGTCGCTGGTCGATGGCGTACTGCAGAAGTAGAATTCAGAATATAGAGCACTGGCTAGACGGTTTCCCATGAAGAATGTTCCATCTTGAAACTGACTTTGAATGAAAGGTGACTGCAGTGTTTCGTTAATGGTGGCTGTCCCGACATTTTCACAGTCGAGGTACATTGTGAGGTTGGCTCCTTCACGCACTAGGCCTATCTGATGCCAGTTTCCATCCTGAGTGTCGAGTGGTCCAGTTCGGAGCAAAATTTCTTCAGAGGTTGGAGTAGGGTTGATGATTACTGAAAGAGATCCATCACTTTCGATTTCAACTCCAAACACATTGACAGCACGACTCTGAACCTCGTAAATCATACCACGTGATGATTGCTGTGTAAATCGTACCCAAATTGTGATGGTAAATTGAGCAAACACGTCTCCATCAAGAATCACTGCTGGGTTCCTAGCGATATCGAACCTACCTGGTAGATTCAACACACCGCCAACTAAGCTACCTCCAGCTGGAATAGATATATCTGAACCTTGGAGAAGATAGATACACCCTTCAAGACCACAGAGGTTGTGCACATTGCTGTCATACAGAAGAGAATAGTTCTGTTCCTGATAGTCACAAAAGCCACCTGTAACTGGATATGTTTCTTGTGACGTGGGTGATGGACGAAGGGAGACGGTTAAATTGGTTAGTGGATACAAAGAGATATCATCACGATCAACAATTGCATGTAAATTGGCCGGAAAGATAGGTGGGCCTTCTTCTCGGAAGATTGCCACAATATCTTGAGGGGCAACAAAAGGTCTTTCATCATTCTCGTCCAGTATGGTGATAGTAATGCTAGCAGTAGCTGTAGCCGAAGCAGTGTCTCGAGCAATCACGTTGAATCTGTGGACACCAAGACTCTCGCGATCCAGAGGGACGTCGGTCGTCATGAGAGCACCACTTCCTGTGAGCAACTCAATCCTGAATTGAGTCTGTGGGGGATCGAGAGTCAACACAATATCATCGAGTGGGGTATCTGGATCAAAGAAATCGACATACAAGACTAGCTGGTTTGGTTCGAAGGCTTCAGATATCATGATTTCATACGATGGTGGATCGAACACGGGAGGTATGTCATCTACGTTGGTGACTTGAATAAAAATGAAACCAGGTTCACTACAAGCTTGAGGGACACCTTGGTCACATGCCTGGTAGACAAATGAGAAGTTGGCATCAGTTTCAAAATCGATGGCAGTAGAATTGATCACAATAAAGTAGCCATTCACGTCAAATGAAAAGTACTCAGCTCCAAAGCCCGAATGGTTGAAGACAAGTTCTCCACTCGGTCCAGTATCAAAGTCAATGGCAATGGCTTGACCAATGGAGACTCCGTTTGCCGTACTTTCTGGGAGTTCTTTGCTGATATTCAGAGGAGAGAGACGTGGGACATTGTCGTTGGAGTCAATGATTGTGACCAGGACAGTTGCTCTGTCGTCAATCACTTCTGTCATGTTCTCTCTGCTGACTGTCACTGTGATGTTGAAATACGTGGTATCTTCAAAGTCCAAGTAGCTGCTTGGACTGATTAGAATTGCACTCGTACCGTTACTGGACAGCGTGAAGCCAGCATCATAAGGAGAGATGGTTTCAATTGAATACACAAACTGGTCATTGAAAGGATTGTTGTCTCTGTCAAAGGCAGAGATTGTTCCCACTACTTGACTGAGGAGATTTTCGGCAAAATTGAAGAAGAATTCACCTTGCACAAACCGTGGAACTGAGCTGACTACAAAAATTGTATACTGCCTGGAAGTAATCTGTGAAGGGATTCCACTGTCAGAAATATTGACAACTAGCTCAATTCCCTCAGGCGTGGATGATGTCAAGACAATTGTCTGGCTCAGTGTAACCACACCGGTGGTTGTATTGATAGAGAAATTGTCCGAAGGGGATCCCAAGACAAAGATGAGTTCAGCATTGGCACCTTCATCGTAATCAATGGCATTCACTTGAAATACAACTGTACCAGTTTCTGAACCATCAACCACATTTGCCATGAATGGTTGAAGTGCCATTGGCGTGTTATCGTTGATATCAGTCAGAACAATTGAAATTGAAACCGTAATCTCGTTGGAAGGGAATCCACCATCTTGTGCTCGGATGACAAAGAACACAACAGGTTGACCTCCAGTGCCTGGATCACGATCAAGAACCACCAGGTTTCTGAGCACTCCGTTGCTGTCAATGGAGAACCTTGGGTCAGACACTTCGTAGATGAGGTTGGAGTTAATGCCAGTGTCATTGTCCCTAAAGACTAGCACCAATTCGAACAGCAACTCCTCCACGAAGGTGTAAGATGGGTCACCGAGATACTCAGGCGGGTTATCATTGATGTCGATCAAATCCACTGTGATGATCTGGTTCACTGGATTGGCTCCATCTGTCACCTGAACCTCAATGGTGTAGCTCCCTTGTGCTTCACGGTCCAATGCCATGGTTGTCTCCACCACACCACTAGTTGAGTTGATGACAAAATTGCCACCAGCATCATTAAGAAGCTCATATGTGAGGATATTGAATGGAGCCTCATCTCTGTCTGAGGCTGTTACAATGATGACCACTGCTCCAGCTAGCTCTTCTTCGACATCTGCAAAGCCAGGAGTCAGGATCTGAGGAACCTCGTCATTTTCGTTCAAAATATCCACAACAATAGTCTGTACAACAAACAGACTTGGAGACCCATTATCAGACACATTCACATTAAAGTCATACGTAGTAACAGCTTCATAGTCTAGTGGTTGGCAGATTTCAATACAGCCAGTTGTCTCATTGATGGTGAAAGGAGTAAATGGTGAACAGTCGCCATCCAAAATGCCAAAAGTGAGGAAAGCATTTTGGCCAGAATCAGCATCTGTAGCATTCACACAGCCTACTACAGTACCGACAGGTGCAGTTTCTTCAACAGTGAATGAAGTCGGAGGCAGTACAACGGGTGAGTTGTCGTTGACGTCCATGATGCTAAACATGACGGTGCAGAAGGAGCACATTTGTGGTCTCCCACTGTCGCACACGGTCACATTCACGTCGTAGAAGCTAGTGGTCTCAAAATCAAGGGGAGTACAGATGGAGAAGAATCCAGAATCGGGATCAATACGGAATGGAAGGTCTTCAGTACAGAACGGATCTCCAGACCCAAATCCAGATCCCGATCCCGATAAATCTGTGTCATCAGTTATGAAGAATTGTATGCCATCATTTCCGTTCAGTCCTGAATCAATGTCTTGTGCCATGATGCGCACGAGACTAAATCCAACATCAGCATCTTCGGGAAGCACAAAGGATGTACGCCCAACACATTCAGGAGCATTGTCATTAATGTCAGTTAGAATCACAGTGAGTGTGAGATTTGCTACTTGTGTTTCATCATCTGTTGCTGCTGGTTCACCAATTGCTTGGATTGTCAGGACATAGTCCAACACTGAAGCTGGAGGGTCGAAGTCCAAGGCATCGCTGTCCCTAATGGAGACAAGGTTGTCTTCAATCTGGAAGGGGGATCCTTGTTCCACGATTGCAAATCTCACAAGTGAGTTTGGCTCTGTGTCCATGTCTGTGGTGTTCAGTATGTAAATGACTGCACCTGTTGTGAGTTGCTCTGGGATGGTGATGGAGTCAGTTGGACTTGGGAACACAGGTGGATTATCGTTTCGATCGACCAAATTGATCACCACGGCTACGTCAACAATATGGGTCTGGTCGTCAGCAAATCTAGGAGGATTGACACCTCTTAGGTGTACAACGTAGTTCGTAACGCTACCTTCATAGTCTAGTGCCTGACTACCATCGTAATACACTTCATTTCCATTTCTGATGGCAAAAGGTCCACTTGTGTTCACAAATGAGTAAGTGATCATTGAATTTGCCGCCGAGTCTAAATCTATGGATGAGATAAACAGAACGCTGGTCCCGGGAACACTGTTCTCATTTATTCCCGCAACGAAGGGGTCTTGTGTGTACAAGGGGGCGTTGTCGTTGAGGTCAGTGATATCAATAGTGATTGTCATGTTAGTACACATCATGTCCACCATGCTATTGTCACACACAACCACAAGGAAGGTGTAAAATTCTTGAAATTCAAAGTCAAGCGGCTCACAAGTGGAAAGACAACCCGAAGTAGCATTGATCATGAATGGTACCCCAGGCATGCATGACTCATCATCATCAGAATCACCAATGAAGTACATAAGATCTCCTCTTTCTGCTGAGTCAGCATCACGGGCATTGATACAGCCTATGTCTGTCATCTCTGGTTGGTTTTCACGGACATCAAATCGGAATGGTGGAACAATCACAGGAGCGTTGTCATTGGTGTCGATTATCACCACGGATACAGTTGTGTTGGCAGTTTGTGTTACGTCTGAGGAGTCAGCTGGTGAGTTCACTGCTTCAATTTCTATTGTGTACATCTGAGATCCGCTATCAAAGTCAATATCGTCAGGATTTTGGACAAATACTTCCACACTGCTTCCTGTTGGGTTTCTAAGTCCAAATGGACTAGGGGTGAGAATTGTGAACATACTGATGGAATTAGGTGGCGAGTCCGCATCAGCCACCTGCACTGTCACTACCAAACTCATCAGATCAGAGGAGTCAGTCTCCTCAATCATGGCAGAGTAGGTTGCGGGTACGAAAATTGGAGGATTGTCATTTCTGTCCATCACATTCACGGTAACAATAGCATCGTCACACAGTGGAATGGCTGCACCATCGCATGCACGCACAACGAATACATACTCGGGTACATCCTCAAAGTCAAGTGGCCTACAGTTGCGAATGACTCCATTCATTGCTCCGATGGTGAATGGGCTTGAAACCAGACAGTTTATAGGAGTACTACCTCCTATGATTGAGTAGGAGAGCTGTGCATTCAGTCCTGCATCAGAGTCTGTTGCTATGACGATTCCAACTTCAGAATTGGCAGGTGTGTTTTCAGGTTCAGTGAAGGTGTAGTTGAATTGCTCAAACTCAGGTGGGTTATCGTTGAAATCAATCACATTAACTGTGATATCAGCTTCTGTGTCAAAGGTGGTAGAGCGAGTAGCATCCAATATACCAAAGTCAGTGAGATAGACCCGAATTACAAAGACATTTGGACCAACTTCAAAATCAATCGGCTGACAGAAGGACAAATCACCCGAAGTGAAGCCAATCTGAATTGGCAGGAAGTTGGCACCAAGAATACATCCAGGTTGCAATGGAGGATCGTCACTGACACGGAGATAAAATTCTCTGATTCCTGTAATGTCGGGGTCGACAACTGCCACTCGTCCGAACGGACTTGTACTTCTTGTCATGTTTTCAGTGACGTTAAATTCAAAAGGCATCACAATTGTCGGGGGATTGTCGTTGATATCAAATATAGGTACATTGAGAACCACACTGGTGCTGCGAACTGTTCCATCCACGTCTCCACCATCAGTAGCCACTACTGTCAGTGAGTAAAAGTCTCTCTCCTCACGATCTATTCGGCCATTGATGGACACTACACCAGTTGTGAGATCAATCGTGAAAGGAACTCCGGTGTTGTTGAGTGAGTACGTCAGAATACCACCAGTTCCACCATCTTCATCACTCACAATTTCACTGAAGTTGTAGACGACTATTCCGAGGCAGTTGGAGCCAAATCCACGCCCACAGTGTTCTTCTAAGTAGCCTGGGTGGTTCACAGGGTCCAGTGCTGAAACTGGGTCAAATTCATTGATCAATTCCAGAGTGATGACGGCAGGTTCACGTGTTGTTTGAATCATCGTGTCAACACTTCCTGGAGATGGTAGGTTGGTGGCAATGATTTCGAGATTGAACTGTAATTCAGCTTCGTACGAAGTCAGCAGTGCCTCATTACACACCACAATAGACTCATCCACAACACAGAAAGGAGTACCAGAAAGACCATCAACAGAGTATGTAACAGCACTGTTTACAGCAGAGTCTTCATCCATTGTTGAGAAGGTCAAAACAACCTCTCCATTTGGTGCTGTCTCACGAACTGTAGCATTGTATGGGGTTCCAACAAAAGTAGGTGGATTGTCATTCAAATCCTGAATATTGAGAGTGACCATTGTTGTAGCAGTCATTGGTGCCATGGAGTGTGGTGGTATGTCTTGAACAATGACTGAGAAAGTGAATACTGGATCGAGCTCATAGTCCACTTCTGCAGTGACTGTAATGGCTCCTCCAGATGACACAACAAATGGTAAGCCAGGCGGGTTAGAAGGGTCTAAGGAAAATACAAAACCAAGGTTCATGGAATCCACATCCCGGGCTTCAAGGGTACCAACAAGTGTGTTAATGGCTGCATTCTCTCGAAGAGTAAACGTGTACGGTGCATTGACAAACATCGGAGGGAAGTTGTTCACATCAAGAATGTTGAAGGTGATGTTCTCAAAAGCCGATCCAGGTGGAAACAGTGATCGAATGCTGTACGCTTCAACAATAGCATTGTATCGTTGGGTACGTTCGGAGTCCAGAGGAGCACTGACAGTGATATTTCCCGATATAAAATCAACGGAAAACGGGTTAGGTGTTTCGACCATGCCAGTTGCTTCTGAGACAATCTCAATGAACCTGTACCGTATGAAACGAGTTTCTCCATCACCACCAACTTCAAATGCCTGGAGTGTATAGACAACAGTTCCAACAGCAGTGTTCTCTAGGACATTTATTGCTGGAATTGGAGTTGGATCAAAGGCAAGGTCGGTTGGAGGTGGTGTGATCACATAAATATTGATGACGGTATGTGTGGAAAGGAAAATCTCTCCTCTATCTGTGATAATCATGACCAACAGGTAGTAATCCTCGATGGAGACATTGAGAGCAACTCTAGTCGTTATGAGACCATTCCCGTCCACTTGGAAATTCTCTGAACCAATACCCAACAGAAGGTAAGTAAGCTCGGCATTCACACCTTCATCAGCATCACTTGCTACCACTCTCACGACAGGCCTGTTGGGCTCGCCTTCTGTAACATTCACAGTGTATGACTCAGCTGTGATCGGATGGTTGTCATTGACGTCAAGAATGTCGGCAATCAACCGAGCACTTGCAGTGGTGTCCGGATCTGCATCTCGGATGCGAGCGCTCACTGTGAGCATGTAGCGGGCAATGTTCTCACAATCCACTTCGTTATTCAAGAATATGGTCCCCGTCTCATCAATTCCGAAGGCTTCTCCAGTATTTCCACTTGTGATGTTAAACACCAACTCACTCGGACTAGGTATCGTACCATCAAGCCGTGTAACGCTTAGAGTGTACAAGTTGCACGTTCGACCAGGTCTCTCATCCTCATACACAACAAATGTTGCGTTCGGTGCAGGCGGGTCAACATCAATGATGAGTACGTCCTGATTTCGGATTCTCACCCTCGTGAGAGCTTGTGGATTGAACATCTGACTGATCCCATCAAACACGGTCACGTTGATCACTCTGATTTGGTTGATACTTCCACCTCGGGAGAGAAGATACTCGTACCCTAAGTAGCCCAGAAGGATTTCGTAGCGGGCTGTTGATGAATCGGTCAAGTACTGGAAGCGGTAAGCCTTTCTGCTGCTTCCTGTACAGAAGATGGTAACTTGAAGGTCGGAGCAGAGATCATTAGGCGAGCTACAGGCACCAAAGACAGTATCATCACACGTTGGAGTTCTAAAAGTGATTGGTCCAGGATTAGATGCGTTGCATCCGCTATCTGGAATACCAACTGGAGGCAAGCATGGGAACCTCACAACATCATACTGCAGTGATGCTCCAAGAATGAACTCAACCTGCAAGTACTCGAGCGTAGGACTGTCAACATCAAACAAGGTGTAGCCTGCATTGGATTCCTCAAGGATCACGACACCATGGTTAGAAGTTCCATCATCTGCAGGTGCTTCTCCATCAGCTTCTCCAACTATTGTCATGTCCGTTATATTACGTGCAGTAGCTGCATCAAATATACTCACAATGTTCTGTATTCGGCCTCCCTGGAAGTACACTGTAGAGTAGTCCCTTCCAGATAGACCGAGGTCAAGATCAATGAAGGGAGGTGCATTGAACGTTCTCACTTCTATCTCAGCTCGCACTGTTCTGCTCACAGACGTACGAATATCGGTGGCAAAGATTGAGAGTGAGCATGTGCCCGGAGTAGCTGAGTCAGGAGTGGAGAAAGTCATACCTCTCAAGACACTTTGGTAAACTATTGCATCTCTGCAGTCGGCAAAGGTGGAGGTGAGTGAGTAGAGGGTTCCACCACCAACGTCAGTGACTTCAACGATGATATCAGAGAAAGCAGATTCAAATCCAATGCTACTAGCAGGACAGGTTGTGTCTGGTCCGGCCAAGGTGATGTTGACACTGCAAATGTTGTCACTGTCTTCATCAAAGAGGACTGTGTTCGGTGCAATGGTCAGTGGGGTAGTGGTGGTGATATATGTGCCAGCAACATCAGTTCCTGGCTCATTTCCGTTCAAATCAAGCAGGGGAGGTCTCAACATTCCTTGGAATGTGATAGTGGCAGTTGCCTGTGAACTGAACATAATTCCATCACTAGCAATGACAGTCACTTCTCTTCGATTTTCCGTTGCCGACGGTGGAATCCTTAAATTAGAATAGACTATATCATTCAACAGCGCATTGTAGTTGGCTACTGAAGAAGAACCACTGATTCTCAGCTCACCAGTAGACTCAAAGAAGGAACTGAGCAGACCTAAGGAAGCTAGATCAATAGAGGCGATCTGCAATGACTCAGAAACTAGATCAGATCTTGGTCTAACTTCTATTCCATTTGGATCAAATTCTCTGAGAGTAAGTCGCAACTCGACCAGGTTAGGACTGTCAAAATCTGTGATAGATCCACCTGCTGAACCAACTATACTGGATGTGGTGGTGCCAAGTATGTGTGTTACAAAGCTGTCTGACACTCCACTTGCAATATCCAAGTCAATGATGGGTGGATCATTCACTGGAGATACGTTAACACTTGAAACTGTGGCTGTTCTATCAACAGCAGCTTCAGAGTTAACATAGTCAATGATGAAAATCTCAATTATCCTTAGTCCCCTAGAAGGATTGTTGATATCTCGATTGATGTACCTCAATCGGAGAAGATCATTGATCAAGTCACTCGAGGATCCACTTAAGAAGAGAGAACAGGATGTTGAATCGTATGGAGTGTAAACAGTAGCTGGTGAGAAACCTCCTGTGCTGTCAAATATCAACTCATCTTCGCTAGGCACACATCCTTGTGTAATTTGGAAACTGATGTTGTATGAAGGAGAGATCTCTCCATCAACGTCAATGATTCTTACATCAGATCCAGTGACTCTTGCATTAGTATCTCCCTCTGTGTAGTCTGTAGCAAAGGTTGGACTGGGAAAGTTTAGGAAAAGTTCTGCGGGATTATCATTGATGTGTTCAATCATGACACTTGTTTCGGCCATGGCACTTGGACAGGGTGAAGCTGCTGGATCTTGGACAGAGAAACGGACAGTGACAAGATTGAAGTCTGGTTCATCTCCATCGTGACTGAAGCTCACTGTCCTGAGAACTGTTTCATAGTCCTCTGGTGAGGCAAGGCCAGATAAGGTGAGAACCAGGGTGGATTCATCAAAAGAAGATGTTATAGAAGTTGAATTAACATTTGCAGTAAGAGTACAACTGGTGCAAGGGTTAGCCATGTTGGCCAAAATTTCCACTCGAGCAGATTGTATTTGGGGACGGCGGTCACCATCTGTCACATTTAGTGTTCCATCTAGCACGACTGCGGGACTGTGCTCTCGATACAAGACTGGACTTGCTCCTGGCAGTGAAATCACAGGACACACATCACTCACAAGGAATACTTCAATGGTCGTATAAGATGGCTGACTGGTACTCACAGAGTCGCTGATAACAAACGATAGCTCTCGTGTGTGGTCGCTAGGTTCATCATCGTCCACTCTGAACCTGATCATCGAGATGAAGGCCCTCCATTGATCCACACTCAGTGATCCTTGGAAAAGATAGTTCACACAGGCCTGACCAATTCTCTCCACAATGACATCATCAAGAGGTACCAAAGTGTCGTTAAGGTAGGTCAAACGGTCGCTAGAATCTCCCTGGAAATCGGGTAAGTCACAGCTGCCTCCAAGACCTGAAATATTCACTCGAAGGTCCGACAGCATAAGGTCAACGGCATCAAATTCAAGCACAGCTATGTTGCGTGCAGATACAAATGCAGACATTCCTCCTTCCGTGTATGAAGTGTTGTAATCCAGTACTCCAGGACCTCCTAGCTGCAGAATTGGAGGATCATTGACTGGTACAATTTCAACTGTTGCATTTCCAGTGCCTATGGAGAAAGAGGTGTCAGTAATAACAGTTGAATCTATGCCTCGAGAGCCTGGCGGTAGACCATTGCTGCCATCCCATGCTCTGAATGTGATGTAAGATATTCCATTTGCATTTGGAAGTGGGACCCATCGAATGATCGAAAATGGCCCGAGTAGGAGTGAAAATGTTTCTGTAACGATCCTAATACTCTGGAAGATGGTTGTAAAAGAATAAGAGGATGAAGACACCTCCAGGTTAGTGGTTGTTGTGTAGGTGAATGTGGCAAAGGAATAAGTAAAGTTGTACAGCTGTTCTATACTCTCAAACTGGAAGGACACATACCCTCTGGTGATGAGTTCTGTCAAGTCAACGATTTCGCCCGAACCAAAGTCAAGCTCTATCGAGGAAAGAGAGAAGAAGTTGGGAAGATTTAATCCCAAGCTACCTCCTGGATGATTGTATTGGCATGCATCCACTTGGACTGCTAGTGACACAAATCTCACACAGTAGAAGGTCACTTCATCGGGATATTCAACACAAGTGAGAGCAGTATCTGGGCCTTGAGGGCAGTCACAGAGATCAGGCAGTCCCGATGCTAGTGGTACAGCAAGATCATACAAGTCTCGACATCGTTGATTGTCTGTGATCTGTGCAAACTGGCTAACAGCTGGACCATCTTGACCAATCACAGCAATGCCGGGAAGAGAGTCTAGGTCACTGTCGACAACAATTTCACCAAAAACATCAATTACAAACGAACCTCTGTTCGTCTGGTCTTGCATGTCTTCTCGAATAGCTGGAAACTCGACAGTGACATTAGCAAGGGTAGGACGATCGTTTGTTGCATTCAGTTGTAGAGTGGTAGAATCAGATACAAGATCTGCACATGAATTGAGCAATATTTCAGCATCAGAGATAGGCAGGGATGCATCAATGGAACTGGCAGATTGAAGAGCCAGTTGTGTGTTTGAAGAAAGAGTGGAGACAACTGAGCGATCGGCAAAATCATCACACACTGCATATTCTATGTTTCTTTCAAGAGGTGGGTTGAACTCAGCAGCTGTATTCTCATAGAGAATCTGGCTCAGGATTGAACCGTACACGGCAGGAGAACCACCTCCAGCAATCAATAGAGTGTTGTTATACAGAACATATGAGAAGCCAGCAGGCACGAAACCAGCTATCAGAACTTCACTCTCTCCATCTCTGGCATCAGTAATGGACACTACGGCAAACAGAATCGGGAATACTGAACTGTCAGCATCAGACACAGTAACCTCGGCCGGTTGTACGGGCGGGCCGTCTTCAACAAATGCTACAAAAGGAACATCAGCCACTGTGATAAGTGGCCGGTTGTCATTCTCATCGGCAATGCTAATCTCGACCACAACAGTTCCTGTCAGCGGTGGTGATCCTCCATCTGTTGCAACTATCGTAAGATTAAAGAATCTGTCACCTGCTTCGTAGTCGAAGACGCGACTGGTTACGATAACTCCAACTCTGTTGTCAGGGATATTGAAGTCAGTGTTAGGATCGCTGAAGAAGTATGTGATTTCAGCATTCACACCCTCATCATTGTCTATAAAGCTAAACGTAGCTGCTGGTGTTCCAATGGGTGCTCCTTCTGGTACGCTGCTCACAACTGGAGACACAGAGGGCATCGGAGGATTGTCATTTTCATCGGTAATTGTGATGGAGAATGAGAATGTGGCTTCAAACCGTCCGTCGGTCACTTCAATTACAATTGTAAAGGAGTCTGGTCCAGTATCTCTGTCCAGTGTTCTCACCAGTGTGAGAATACCAGTGTCGCTGGCTATAGCGAAGTATCCACCATCGTTTCCAGACTCTATGGAGTAGAAAAAGTTGGAATTTTCGAGGCCATCTGGATCCACGATTGAGAACGGTAAAGGAGCCAGTGTAACTTCTGCAAAGCCCCCTAGGTTGGAATCGCAAACACCCGTTACTATCTCGGTAGCATTGCATGTCACACCCAGTACACAGTCAGGTTCTCCTAGTCTCACAAAGACCTTGCCGCCAACTGAAAGAGGATCAGCCTCTAGGACATCTGAAGGTGAAATTGGAGTAACAACAGGGCCAAAAACTACACCACAAGCACCGTTGTAACCAGTGTATGTGTAGAACTCAGTCACACCGATTGTGGTAGAGAGAGACCCAGTTCGGAAGCCACCATTTACTGTACTGCAGTTGTAGAAGTCATTCAGTACATCGTATACTATGTCCTGTTGTATTTGTGTCCCATTACGAAGAGTACACATGAGCTGACCATTGAAAGTCTCTCCATTGAGAGCTTGTACAAAAGAAGCTGAGTGGAAACTGATAGTGTTGCTTATCACAGACAAACGATTTTCTATGAAAGTAGTGTCCAAAATTAAATACCTGTAAAAATAGAGAGAGAGAGAGAGAGAGAGAGAGAGAGAGAGAGAGAGAGAGAGAGAGAGAGAGAGAGAGAGTTGTCAAAGTACACTCAACTCAATCAAAACACACAATTCACTTGACTTTCACAGTTACTACAACTACAGATTATTCACACACACACACATATATGTAGGGCCATGGGTGGCAACATCCATAGCATTGAGTACTACAACTTATAGACATAGCTAGGGCCATGGGTGGCTCTAGCCTTTTGTTAAATTCAGAGTACACACACATAGTGGGCAGTCACTAATACAATAAAAATATAAGTAATACGTAACTAAAACAATGATAGTCTCAGACAGTAACAGTGTTAATAAGCCAATGTGGCAATAAATACTGTCTACAGAGTACTCTTTACATGTAGATTCAAAATTTTGTACAATAATTACTGGTAGCAAAGTTGCTCATTGAAGTTACCTTGATGCAGTATTGTCAGTTGGATCCCGGGTAAAAGCACCAAGAAAATCACTGCGTGTGTCATCTGATAGTGGAATCGAGAGATTTACTAGTCTTGCTCCAACGGTCACCATGGTTATTGACTGCATTAGGAGAGGACTAGCAACAGTATTGACACAGGAGTCACCATTCATGTAGGTAACTGAGAACAACTCGATAACTCCATTGTCTCTAATGACGAGGTAATCACAGAAGAGAATGTTCACACTGGGATCAGTGAGGGATGGCTCTTGTACCTGACGCAAGTAGAATCCAGTTACAACTGCAAGGAATTAAGAAGAACAGTCATGTATTATGGATGGAAAGCCTACAATATAAACAGTAAGTAAGCCAAAATACAACATGCACACACACACACACACACACACAGCCAGGCTCCTCCCCCAGACCCTTCATTCCTTGAAAAGTAAGGAGGGAGGGCCTGGGGATGAGGATAAGTCAAAGGTAAGTTGATATAACACATTCCATTTCTCTTCATTTCTACACATATGTATTTTCCCACTACACTTACTTGTATAGTTCCAGGATACTTGCACAAATGTTTGAATCTCGGTGAATATAGGCGTCTCTTCAGACACAAATGCAAAGTAATTCTCTGGATCTGGTACGGGAGGGAACTCATTGATGTCAAGAACACGGATTCTGACCAGTGCTGTGTCTACCAAGGGTGCTCCTGTACTGGGATTATCTCGCACGGCAACAGTGAACTCATACTCACCCCGTTCCTCTCTGTCTACAGTTCGGAGTTGCGAGATAACGCCTGTTGTTTCGTTGATTTCAAAGAGATCCACAGGAGCATCCATGAAGAAATAGGTCAGTTCATTGTTTCCGTTGGGATTACCAAGTGTATCGAAACCATAGTCTCCATCTGTTGCTGTCACTTGAAGCACAAATCCTGGAGCAGCATTCTCTGTTATGTTTCCTTCATAGATATCCAGGCCAAATTGTGGCACAATATCATTCGAATCTTGAACAGCTATCGTGATATTGGTTGACACCATCTGTTGATCGGGATAGGCAGGATCAGTGTTTTGATCAATCAGAATCAATGTGTATTCATAGACTCTCGGCTCAGTATCTGCATCAAGGGATCTCAAAGTACTCAGTGATCCTGTGGCACTGTTGAGGAGAAACTCAAGAGGAGCTGGTGGTTGGAATTGGAGAGACAGAGAAGAGTCTGGATCAGGATCACCAAACTCAACATTGTAGAAAACAAATTGAGTGGGAATTAGTTCTGAGACAATTACAAAAGGGTTTTCATCATCGAAGAAAGGAGCCTCATCATTGACATTTTGCACTTGAATGATAATGTTCACCATGGATGACCTTGGGCCTGGAATTGCACCACCATCATTTGCAGTGACCTGTAAAACAAACTGTGGTGTCTCTTCAAAGTCGACTGAATCTGTTAGAAATATTTCACCAGTTGTGTTGTTGATCTCAAAGAATGCCATGGGAGGAGGAGGGTTAGTGATGTCCTGCAAAGTGTACACAATTCTACTCACAAAGTTAGGATCTTCATTCATGTCTGCAGCTTCATCACGATCAGTAGCACGGACGGTCACGACAGCATTTCCAGTAGGAGCTGTATTCTCTGTGACTTCTCCCGAGTAGCTAGCTTGATCAAACTCTGGTGGAAATTCATTCTCATCAATGATGTTTACAGTGATGTTTCTAGAGGTACTGAGCACACTATCAGAGGCTGTGATGGTCAGTTGAAACTGTGTACGAGTGTCACGGTCAATGTTGTTAACCACAAACAATCTGCCTGTGTTTCGCTCAATGTCAACAAGTGTTAGTCCTCCTACAATATTCCCACTAATACTGTATGAAATTGCATCAACACCGTCCGCATCAACTGCTATGCAAGAAGAAGGCCTGAGTGAAGCAAACAGATCCTCATTTTCCATTACACTGAACTCCGGCGGGCAGTTGGTGAAAACTGGAGGAAGATCTGGCAAGTTTATGACACTAACTATCACCGTTGCAGTTGAAGTGAAAGAAGTAGATGTTGCCTGGATCTCTAAAGTGTAGCTCTCGATGCCAGCATCAAAGTCAATCTGCGAGATGACAAGGATTTGTCCTTGGTAAGGGGAGAGGGGATTATTACGAATGAGGAACAGAGAACTTCCTGAAGAAGACATGATACTGAATGTGGGTACATCCTGACCGGGTGGGAGGTCATCATCGTCCCGAATCACCACCGTCCCGACGAGAGTCATGCTCGGTGAGTTTTCCTCCACTGTGAAGTTGTACATATTGCTGGGAATGAAGACCGGTGGATTGTCATCCACTGGCATAATGTTTACAGTGGTAAATGCTGCCAAGCTCTCACCACCCTTTTCATCAGTGACCACAAATTCCACCAGCCTTGGTGAGATATCTGCTATTTCTGCATCTGTATTATTGTACGTCACTTCTCTGATGAGCCTCAGGTATTCTGCAGTGGGTGCCATTCCTAGGATGGTCAAAGTGGGGTAAATAAAAACTGCAGTTTGTCCAAGTGCCAGAGTTGATGGGGGAAGTATGAACTCCGCTGTATTGCTCCCTCCAATGAGCGTCACTTCCAATCGAAGCATGCGAAGGTCGTCAACATCAAATATCAAAGGGTTTCCAGAGAGACTAACAGGACCACCTTGTTCGGTGAATGTGGTTGAGAAGTTGCGGGTCAATGTTAGAGTATCCAAGTCAAGCTCAGGAAGTTCATTGACAATTTCAAAAGTGATGGTAGTTTCGGCAACAAAGCTAGTGAGTTCACCATCAAATACGGATACATCTACTAGCCTTGCAGCTGCGCTTGGATTGCTGGTGTTGCTGTTGTAGACAATAAGAGAAAGAGCAGTTTCGTAGTCTTCAATACTTGCATCCCCTGTGATCTGGATGTATGACTCATTGACAAATGATGGCGTCAGACTTGAGGGAAGAGTACCATTGAGTGTGATGAACTCATTGCCAACATCAAGTAGATTACGGAATAAACAATCCAAGCGCTGCAAGTTTGCATTGTCATCATCAGAGATCTCAAAACCTGCCATAGTATTAGCAATACTAATGGATCCAGCTCCTTCAATAAATCGAGTCGTGAAATCAATACCGGGACCTGCACTGTCTAGATCCACAACTGGAGGATCATTCACTAGTGTGAATGTGACAAAGGCTGAACTCTCATTGCTGAAAAAGCGGCCATCTTCAATTGAAAAGAGAATAGTGCGTGAGTTGGGACCAAATGAGCAGGGATAAAGATCTGCACGGCATGCACTGAGCTCATCCTCAGTATTGTCGTATGATATTCCTCTCAGTAGAGCATTGACCTCGTTCAGATTTGTGGGGTTCACTGGTTGGATCATGAGAGTGCCTGGTGTTGAACTGAGGAGAGTGTAAGTGGACCTAAGTGCAGAGTCAACAGACAAAACCTCGTGCATGGAGTTGCCCGAATTTGCTACCCTGATGCGGATCCTTGACACTGCCAGTGCTAGTTCATCGGGATCTGAAACAAAGGGGTCTGTGACAATTAGCACAGGAGCACCTTCTTCCACAAATACAACGGGATCTTCAGCGTTGAGTGTGTTTGGGTCGCTGACATTGAGGTCAAGAGTTGGTGCATCATTGTTGATAGGAACAATATTTACAGTCACAGAAGCACTGGCTGTATTGGAAGCAGGATCTGTGGCAACAGCTGTAAAAGTATACTGGGTTTGTACGTTTCTGTCACTCACGAAATTGATGGTGATATTTCCTGAAACAAAATCCACAGAGAACTGTGTTGTTCCTTGTAGTGAATACTCAATAGCAGGACTGTCCACATCTGTTGCAGAGACACGACCGATTTCAAGTCCAACTGGATTTTCCTCTTCAACTGCAAACGTGAAAGCACCCATTGTGAAGACAGGAGAAATATCGTCTACATTGTTGATATTCACTTGGACAGTTGCATTTCCACTGAGAGGAGGTGACCCACCATCTGTTGCCACGACAACAAACCTACATGAGTCAGTCACCTCAAAATCAAGACCAGGTGATGCGGTGGAGATTGAAGGAACTGGAAACCGACTGGCGGTGAATCGACCTAGACAGCCTGTTCTTGGAGAGTAGCTAGACTGTAGAATCTCTAGCTGTGCCAACTCACTGTTAATGCCTATGTCTTGGTCACTGATGTTAAAAGAAACGACATTTGCTACCAAATTTTCATCAATATCCACTTCATATTGATCTTGGCTGAAAACTGGGGGTTCATCATTAGCATCTGTAACAATCACAGTTGCGTTGAAAATGCAACACAACTGGGGTGTACCAAGATCACAAGCTTCGACCGTAAGCGGGTACTCATCTACTGTTTCTCGATCCAGTCCTCCAACAAGAAACACATTACCATCAGCCCCAACGCTAAATCGAGTCTCGTCTCCAGATACAAGCGTGTAGAAAAGTTCTCCATCGATTCCAACATCAATGTCAGTAGCTACGAGGGTGGTGATTAGGGAGTTTGGTGAAGTATCTTCTCTTATGTCCACAGTAGGATTGCTCGGTTCACATACAGGGTTGTTGTCATTTGTATTCTCAATAGTTATGTTACAAAAAGCTGTGTCATTGGGAGCACCTCCTCCAGGAATAACGAGGAAGTCGACAAACCGGTTTATCTGGTAAGGCTCGTTCTCACCATTGAAGTATCGAACTCTTTGGATAGCATCCACATACTGACTGACAGGTGCCACTTGACTGAATGTGATCCTTTTGAGAACTGTGTTGATCTCGATAGAAATGTCCAGCCCTGTTACACTTGTCACTGTTATCATCTCCAGGTCTTCCTCCACACCTGCTGGTAAGTTGTCTCTAATGCTGATCACAATGGACTCCAGTGTCTGAATGGAAGTGTCCACAACTCTTATGTTGCTGGTACAAGGTATTGGAGTGAGCTGATCTTCTTCAAATGTTGTTTCAAAGTTTTGGTTTGGAGCTGCAAGTTCAATGATCACTCGAGGATTGACTGGGATGAAATCGATTAGAACATGTGCATTAGGGTCACTTGTTGACACACCATCACTGACAGTCACATTGACAACTCGATCCCTGAGATTAGGAAGATCAACAGACTGTTGAAGATTCACATACTGCAAAGTAGCGAGGAAACGCTGATACCTTGGTACAGTGGATGTACCAACAATATTTATGCTTGTCCCATTACAAGAGGCTGGTTGACAGATGACTCCAGAGGGCAGCAGAGTGAGATCAAATGCAATGCTTTCATTTCCAACGTCAAAAACAGTATCAATTCTTGCTTGTGCATCAGTGATGCTATCAAAACTATCAAGATCAATCAAATTCAAGTCACTTAGGATCAGTGTGGGTGGACTAGATTCAATATAGTTCTGCCTTCCATTCACACCTATTGCACCACCATTCAAGTCAGCTACGGGAACATCATCAATGGTTTGAATATCGATGGTTGTTCTTGCTGGAGGGTTGTTCGTACGAAGACCATCAAAGACTGTAAACTCTATCACTCGGTCCTCATCTAATGGTTCATTAGCGAAATTGTTGTACCGTACACTGAGAAGAGCTGTGATGAAGATGTTTGCTGTGGCTTGGGCAGGATCAGCAGCAGTTATGTTGATGAACGTTGAACCTCTACCTATAACATTCAGAACTGATGGTGGATCATCAATGAACTGCAGAAACTCCTGGCTGGAGGATAGAAGAGCATTGGTGATGTTGACTGTGACCCAATCAATTCTGCTATCTATATCATCATCGGTGATAAAAGCCTGTGGAGACAAAATGGATGCCTGCGTGTCAACTTCTTCCATGAACGTCACAGCAAAGTTTATTCCATCAACTGTATCACCATTTGCATCAAAAATAGGATTATTTTGGTTGGAGCGCCCAGTGACAGTGACTTGAGCAATGTTCCCAACGTCTACTTCGTCTTCAACTTGAAGTCGAATAATCCTTCTTTCTCCTTGTTCCTCTGGAGGGAGGAATCCATTTGAATAGTAAATGAGAGATTGAAGGAGGATGGTGTATTGTGAAGGGGCCACTGAACCAGTGAAGTAAAACACTCTGTTCACAGGGTCATAGCGGGTCTGAAACGAGGAGCTGATGGTTGAAGCTGGGTCTATATCGATACGATTGTTGCACGATGCGAGACAGTTGTAAGTGGCAGTGTCCAGGACGTCACTCACCATAACTTGTCTCACTTGTCCAAATAAAGATTGACGGACACCACGAGCTGATCCTCCAATCCGACCTTCAATGGTACTCAAGAGGGTAGCATCCTTAGTAAGGAGGGGAGCTGGTAAATTGTAGATTGAGCCATCTCGGTTTAAGAGGATTCTGGTTTGGAACTGGTTCTGATAGTTTCCTTGAGTTGGTCGCATTTCAAACCCATCAACACTCAAAACAACTGATGGAAAGTCCACCGTAAGCGACAAGAAATGCCAATTCCCATCTCTCAGTCCTCTAGGAAACAAAGTGTTGTCATAATAAAAACTCAGAGCTACTTGTGTTGCTCTTGCATCATCATTTACTACTCCAGGGATGTTGTCTCGGAAGTAGTACAAGATTAGTCTAGTTATAGATGATTCGTACAATGACAAGTAGCGTGTGCGGCCAGCCTCGAATGAAAGAATGTATGCAGCATTGGAGTTTTCTTCAACAAGAATCCAGAAAGATATCGTGAAATCATCGGTACGTTGTAAGACGGCATTTTTGGTAGCTGTTGGAATGACTACCCAGTTGCTGCTGAGGTCATCTCTACCGTTGAAGGAGTAGGCTGTTGTACTTGTTCCAGCAATGATGGTGGGGCCACCTGGAGTAGGTGATGTGGCACCGTCAAACAGGTTTTGTTGAAAACCAAATGAAGTTCCACACAATGTGAACACATTTGAGCAAGCTGAGCTAGTGCATTCGCACTCTCCATATTGATTTGGAAATGTCTCCTCCTACGAAAATAATAACAATAATAATAATAATAATAATAATAATAAAATATAATAACAGCAATCAAAAATCCTATAGTGGTGTATACTCTATGAAAATCAGTGTCTATTTCTGCACCAGTATACCCTTTACTGCGATGCATAATCATAATTTACATAGAAACTTACAATTCCACTCCTTGAGACAAATATGGAAGCTGAGCCACCGACTAGAGTAGGACTGTCATCAGTTACAACCAACGATCCTCCAGTGCCGCCATTCAGAGATATTTCATTCTCTCCAATATCCAGGTTGATGATGATGTTCTTCTCCGCCGGACTAATGACTGGCCTATTGTCAGCAATATCTGAAACGTTCACCATTACTGAACCAGTGACAGATGATTGACCGTCGGTTACAAGAACTCCAAACTGATGGCTTGTTTGAGATTCAAAGTCAAGTGCCGTACGTACAGTGATGTCTCCAGTTGCACGATTCAGTAAAAATGTGCTACCAGTAGCTGCATCGGCGAAGTCAAAGAAGAGGGTATCTCCATCAGCATCAGTAGCTGTGAGAGTTCCGACAAAAGCATTCATGGCCTCTTCCACGACACTGAAGGTGAACATTGGGACTGTAAACTCTGGAGCATTGTCGTTGGCATTTGTAAGTGTGATGACCAGTGTGGAAGTAGCAGAACGAGTAGCAACTGGATGCGTATCAGTAGCTACAAGACCTAACTCAAAGACCCTATTGTTAACATCCTCATAATCAAGCGCAGTTGTATCTAGAACTGTTACTTGTCTTGAAATTGGTTCGATGCTGAAAATAGTAGAAGGTTCAGCCAAAGTCACTCTCACCATGAGTCCATCAGGATCTGATGCATCAATAGTTGTCACCAGTCCACCATTTGGTGTGGTCTCGTCAAGTAGCACTTCGAACCTGTCAGAGGCAAACACTGGATCTTCAAAGTTGTCTAGAAGAAGTAAAATGTTTGCGACAGCTGGGTCACCAGGGCCTTGGTCATCTGTAGCCACGATCGTAATGTTTCGTGGTGGTTCTCCAAGTGCATCTGCAGTCAGGTTGGACACATAGACGAGAGTTGCCAACAGTGCACTGTAATTGGCAACTGATGCTTGTCCACCGCCCACACGGAACTGGTACTCCTGACCAATGACTGTCACTGATACACCAGGAATTACGCTCTCGTCCACCTCGATTCTCTCCACGTTCGTGTCTTCATTCGCTCCATTGAGCATCACGCCAATTCCACTCAACACTCCATCTGGATCTGTAATCAGTGGGCGCTCGGTGTTCGTGGTCAAACTGAGAGTGAATACTTCGCCCGAGCCGACTGGCACAAGAAAGCTTGCCTCGTTTCCTCCACCTTGAAAGAGATCCAAACTTGGTCTCTGTGCTTGGACCCTGGGCACAAGAAGCACTAGCAATGCAACCAGTGCACTAGGGGTTAAAAATGTCCTTCTTTTTGCCATGGTAGCCTGCATGTGAGACGCTCTGTCAGTCTCCCTGTAAAATAAAAATGAGTTAAAGATCTGTATTAAAATAGCATCATCAGACAGCTTTATGGAACTTGCAAGGCTCAGCTACTTTCTTCACAGAAGGGGGTGGGGCTGGTAGTTTACCCGCCAGCGCCATAGTGTATGCGTGCAGTAAAGGTATTCTTACCTGCGACTCTCCAGGCTAGACACAAAATTTATTGTGCAGTTTCTGCTGTAGGGGCAGGTTGAGCTTTAAGTGTAGAGATGCTCCTGCAAAACTGTTCAGTATAATCTTCTCTTGCAGTTGTACTATCTACCCCACACACAGTATTGTGCTGCTGCAAATCACAAACACTAGACTGCTATGTATGTCCAGGGGGTGTGTGGGATGACCTCCAGTGCTGTGTACGGAAAGATTTGCATAGAATTTATGACATTCAATACACATGAATAGAATGCTTTGGCTCGGATGTTCGGATAGCGGGCGACTGCAGAGTATGAATAATACGGTCATAGAGTACTTTTCTATTGTCCATTAGCGCGCCCACAGATTTTTAATGATATTTATTTGTTTGCTTGCTGGTGGTAAAATCGTGAATATCTTGCATCAGCTGAGCAGCCCCTCCCCTGCACATGCACACGCATTGCGCATGCGTAGTCTCTGGCGTAGATCGATCTATAATATTATATGATCGATCTAGCCCATCCAGCTCACGTGATGCAGTACGTACGCATATCCGCGCATGCGCGATCTCAATTGAGCTGCTTCCTTGTTGCACATTTAGTTTCTTTATCGTGTTTGGACAACCAAGTGTAGAAACAGTTCATTGAGGTTGTCCTTTGCAACTTGGCAGTTTAGGTAAGGGACTAAAAATAACAACAACAGGTTACTAGTATCTAATTAAGTTATATGAGCTCTAAACAAACACCAGTAAGAATGTGATAATAAACGTCATAATAATTGGTCAACAATTCTAGCATTCACTTTAAAAACCATGATCAAACATTAAGCTTAAAGAAGAACTAGTTGAACACACAATAGCTGTAACTGGAACAGCAGTTTATTTCAAGACCTAATTATGCTGAAGACAATGCTGCAATACTTGTTCATCTTCTTATTAATGACACATGTGCAGAGTGTACCGGTGTTTGATGCAAATGGGCCTACTGAAGACGGAATTGATTATATCACAATGTTCGTTGAGGATACTGATACCAACATATCAATTTTACCTTCAGATGCATTTATAAATGATCAAGGTTCTTCAATTGTCCTAGCAGGATCTGATGCATCAATAGTTGTCACCAGTCCACCATTTGGTGTGGTCTCGTCAAGTTGCACTTCGAACCTGTCGGAGGCAAACACTGGGTCCTCAAAGTTGTCTAGAAGAAGTAAGATGTTTGCAACAGCCGGGTCACCAGGCCCTTGGTCATCTGTAGCCACGATCGTAATGTTTCGTGGTGGTTCTCCAAGTGCATCTGCAGTCAGGTTGGACACATAGACAAGAGTTGCCAACAGTGCACTGTAATTGGCAACTGATGCTTGTCCACCGCCCACACGGAACTGGTACTCCTGACCAATGACCGTCACTGATACACCAGGAATGACGCTCTCGTCCACCTCGATTCTCTCTACGTTCGTGTCTTCATTCGCTCCATTGAGCATCACGCCAATTCCACTCAACACTCCATCTGGATCTGTAATCAGTGGGCGCTCGGTGTTCGTGGTCAAACTGAGAGTGAATAATTCGCCCGAGCCGACTGGCACAAGAAAGCTTGCCTCGTTTCCTCCACCTTGAAAGAGATCCAAACTTGGTCTCTGTGCTTGGACCTTGGGCACAAGAAGCACTAGCAATGCAACCAGTGCACTAGGGGTTAAAAATGTCCTTCTTTTTGCCATGGTAGCCTGCATGTGAGACGCTCTGTCAGTCTCTCTGTAAAATAAAAATGAGTTAAAGATCTGTATTAAAATAGCATCATCAGACAGCTTTATGGAACTTGCAAGGCTCAGCTACTTTCTTCACAATACTGAAGGGGGTGGGGCTGGTAGTTTACCCGCCAGCGCCGTAGTGTATGCGTGCAGTAAAAGGTATTCTTACCTGCGACTCTCCAGGCTAGACACAAAGTTTATTGTGCAGTTTCTGCTGTAGGGGCAGGTTGAGCTTTAAGTATAAAGATGATCCTGCAAAACTATCCAGTGCAGTAGTACTATCTACCCCACACACAGTATTGTGCTGCTGCAAATCACAAACACTAGACTGCTATGTATGTCTAGGGGGTGTGTGGGATGACCTCCAGTGCTGTGTACGGAAAGATTTGCATAGAATTTATGACATTCAATACACATGAATAGAATGCTTTGGCTCGGATGTTCGGATGGCAGGCGACTGCAGAGTATGAATAATACGGTCACAGAGTACTTTTCTATTGTCCATTAGCGCGCCCACAGATTTTTAATGATATTTATTTGTTTGCTTGCTGGTGGTAAAATCGTGAATATCTTGCATCAGCTGAGCAGCCCCTCCCCTGCACATGCACACGCATTGCGCATGCGTAGTCTCTGGCGTAGATCGATCTAGCCCATCCAGCTCACGTGATGCAGTACATACGCATACCCGCGCATGCGCGATCTCAATTGAGCTGCTTCCTTGTTGCACATTTAGTTTCTTTATCGTGTTTGGACAACCAAGTGTAGAAACAGTTCATTGAGGTTGTCCTTTGCAACTTGGCAGTTTAGGTAAGGGACTAAAAATAACAACAACAGGTTACTAGTATCTAATTAAGTTATATGAGCTCTAAACAAACACCAGTAAGAATGTGATAATAAACGTCATAATAATTGGCCAACAATTCTGGCATTCACTTTAAAAACCATGATCAAACATTAAGCTTAAAGAAGAACTAGTTGAACACACAATAGCTGTAACTGGAACAGCAGTTTATTTCAAGACCTAATTATGCTGAAGACAATGCTGCAATACTTGTTCATCTTCTTATTAATGACACATGTGCAGAGTGTACCGGTATTTGATGCAAATGGGCCTACTGAAGACGGAATTGATTATATCACAATGTTCATCGAGGATACTGATACCAACATATCAATTTTACCTTCAGATGCATTTATAAATGATCAAGGTTCTTCAATTGTCCTAGCAACAATTGAAATTACCAATCCAGTCAGGCCTGTTCGCAATGAGCATCTGTACATCACACATCTTCCTACATCTCTGTTGTCTATTGAAGGAAATGGAAGTTACATGATCAATATATCATCTACTGGTCCTGCCTCAAGTATTTCTGAATTTGAGAGAACCATTCGTAGTGTGCGTTATCTCAACAATGCAACAGAACCCTCAAGTGTAAACAGAGTGGTAGAGTTCACTGTCTTTGATGGTGTCCAAACAAATACTACTTCAGCAACAACAACCATTGATATTCAAACCATTGATGATGTTCCCATAGCTGACTTGAATGGTGCTACAATAGGTGTGAATGGAAGGCAAACCTATGGTGAATCTAGTCCACCCATGCTGATCCTAAGTGACTTAGATTTGATTGATCCTGATAGTTATACGAGCATCACTGGTGCACAAGCAAGAATTGATACTGTTTTTGACGTTGGAAATGAAAGCATTGCATTTGATCCTGCTCTGCTGCCCTCTGGAGTCACCTGTCAACCAGCCTCTTGTAATGGGACAAGCATAAATATTGTTGGTACATCCACTGTACCAAGTTATCAGCGTTTCCTCGCTACTTTGCAGTATGTCAATCTTCAACAGTCTGTTGATCTTCCTAATCTCAGGGATCGACTTGTCAATGTGACTGTCAGTGATCGTGTGTCTACAAGTGACTCTAATGTACATGTTCTAATCGATTTCATCCCAGTCAATCCTCGAGTGATCATTGAACTTGCAGCTCCAAACCAAAACTTTGAAACAACATTTGAAGAAGATCAGCTCTCTCCAATACCTTGTACCAGCAACATAAGAGTTGTGGACACTTCCATTCAGACACTGGAGTCCATTGTGATCAGCATTAGAGACAACTTACCAGCAGGTGTGGAGGAAGACCTGGAGATGATAACAGTGACAAGTGTAACAGGGCTGGACATTTCTATCGAGATCAACACAGTTCTCAAAAGGATCACAATCAGTCAAGTGGCACCTGTCAGTCAATATGTGGATGCCATCCAAAGAGTTCGATACTTCAATGGTGAGAACGAGCCTTACCAAATAAACCGGTTTGTCGACTTCCTCATTATTCCTGGAGGAGGTGCTCCCAATGACACAGCTTTTTGTAACATTACAATCATTCCAAATACAATAAAACACTGCGAACCCACTAGCAGTATATTTCAAAGATGCAGGGTAAGCTTATGGTACATGCATGAGGCTGATAGGCTTTCATTTATTTTTTCTTCATTTGTGTGTATACATACACTATAAGTGCATGATAGTTGAATTCCTATAATCCTCACACATGCAGGATGCTAATACTCTGGCAAAAAGGCTGGTAAATGTTTCTTTCAGCAGTCATGAGATACAAGAGGATGAGCTGTTGTCTCTAATTAATGTCATAGAGTATCTAAGTCCTCTGGCCAACATTGAAGAGAACAATGAGGTGTGCAGCTATATACATGTGCATGAACCATAACAATGAATTATAAAGCTGCATGTATATGGAACGTTGTAACAATTCTTACAGATAAGAGAGAATTTTTTAGATGCTGTTGATAATCTGATTCAGGTGAACAGCACAGTTGGTAATCGAAATGCTTCTGAGAGGTATGTAGTACTTACACTTATAATTGTTATTCAAAAGCACCTTATAAAATACAAATAATAACATTATACTATGAACCAATTTGAATTTTTCATCAAGACTGCTGGATGTTCTTGTTGGTTTTGCTGACAATGTACAACTACCTATTACCACAAACTCCAAAATGTACATCCAAACAGCCTTCACGGTTCGAGTCAATGATATTAACTCAGACCAGTTCAATGGTGGAGCATTCACAGTAAATACCGTGTCTTTCGAGCAATCTGAAAACTCATTGAGTACTAGAATTGATCATGTTGAAACGGAAAACTTTCAAAATGTAACCCAAGATCAAAATGTGATTGCTGCAGTAAAAATCCCTCCAACTATCTTTGAAGAGTTAGGTTCTAACGGAAGTAATGCCAGCAACCTCCAGAGGGTCTCCATTTCCTCATTTGCCCAAAGAAGTCTCTTTCCATTGACAAAAAAGCCTTCAAATGTGAAAAACCTGACCCTTATTCTCAGTTCAAACATTGTGGCAGTTAGAGTGAATGCTAGTACAGAAAATACACAACTCTCGGATCCAATTGAAGTTCACTTTCAACTTTCTGATGAAGTATGAGTCATAATAACTTAAGGAATGTGTTAAAAGAACAACAGAATCCATTAATCTGTATGGTTATGAATTTTTCTGTTTCAGTTGATCAACAGCACTCTAGATCTATTGTGCGGAGTATGGAAAGGTCTGTGTATTCTTAAATCTAACAGTGAGTCAGCAGTTGCATTATTTCATGCATGTTTACACCAAAGGTTCACAAGAAGGGTGGTCTTTCGACAGCTGTACATTAATCATTCAAAATGAGATGACAGCTGTGGCAAAATATCATCAACTGGGACATTTTGCTTTGCTACTGGTAATGCTATTTGTTTGCATATCATTATGTACTCCCAATAACTATGTTATAGAGTTATTGTACAGTTCCGATGTTTTTTCACAGGCAGTGGAGGAAGACCCACTTCCTACAGCTCTCTCATTTACACTTTACACAGTCACCATTGTTGGGATAGCACTGTCACTTCTTTGCTTGATATTATTTCTCATCACATTCCCTACTATCAAGTAGGTTATGTCAGGTCACATTGTGTATTGGGTATATATAGATCACAATGATTTTTAAAATAACCTCTGTATTTCTTGCCGCTACAGAAAACTCCGCAACTCTGATCATGGTGGTATCCTTGTCAACATGTGTATTGCTCTGATGTGTGTCTATGTGACTTATCTCATTGCGGCACATGCTTCACCAGTTCGTACTCTCTGTATAACTGCGGCTGCTCTTCTACAGTACTCCTTCTTGGTGTTCTTTGGTTGGACAACAGCAGAGGCACTCTACCTCTATAGAAATCTTGTAGTTAAGATTCTTGGCACAAAAATCAAAAAATTTGCATTGAAAGTTGGCATTGTAGTATGGGGTAAGACTAAAGTACATATCAGCCCGGTGAAAACCTTCTGTTATTTTCTTATACTCTTCATTAATAATATTAATTTATTAGTGTTGCCATTGGTGATAGTGGCTGTGTCAATTGGTCCAGGCTTTGACTTCTACTACACTGATGATCATTCTTTGTGAGTTATGACTGTAGTACTATGACCTTAAATCTATCTTTTCTATCATATCCTCTTCACAGCTGCCGAGCCAGAGGACTTCCTTTCTGGTTAGGATTCATCCTTCCATTTCTGATCATTTACACCATCAACTGGATTCTCTTCTTTCTAATCATGGTTTCACTGTGTCGGCGCAAATCTACGAGACCTAAAAAAAAACTTCTCAAGGAAAATGCCATTATTGCCGTTGGACTGGCGGTTCTTTTTGGTCTTGGCTGGGGATTTGGTCTAGCAGTGAGCAGCACCGGAGACAGCACCGTCAACTTTGTTCTCCAGCTTGTGTTTGTCATCTTCGTTGGTTGTCAAGGAGTGCTGATTTTTGCTCTACATGGAATCAAACGAGCTGATTTTCGGAAAAAATGGAAAGAATGGTTCTACAAAATCACAGGAAGACCTCCTCATTCCTTGGTAAAGCCTGTCACTGGAGGACTGGAGTCACGTTCAACACACCATATAGCACTAAAAGGCCACGAGCTTAAGACATGCACCACCGAGTCAAAGATGGGGAGCTTTGATGAACTTGAGAGTCAACATCCAGATGGAGTAAATGAATTTGAAGACAGTGACTCAATTCCTCCCAAGCAGCAAACCTATGAGCTATGAAAATGAGGACGTCCCGTTTTGTGTGTTAATCTTCAACAGAAGTACATACATGATTGTACATGTATGCCTTTTTACATTTAAATACTTTTCAAGACATGTACTGACTTTGTGTTTTGCATGTTTAGGCCATTGATTTGATAATCACCAATATGAATCAAATTCTGTAAACAAGTTAATTTTGTTCTATGTACATACAGTCATACACGTAGAAGATATACAAAATCATAAGCAACTAAACAAACAAATTTTCAACTAAAAATCTGTGGGTTGTATAATCATTACGTATCACTTGCAAGTTATTAAATAACTTAAATAAACCGGTGTATATATAATTATAATATATTATACAAAGTTTACAGTAACACACAAAAAATTATCAACAAACAAAAATATTGACACAATCAAGAAAAAAAAATGAATCAAGAAAAAACAAAGCAGCTTATACTACAACACATGACATTGCAGATATGTATAATATTATCGTAGAACAGCTAACCAGCTGCGTGTGGTATGAGAACTAAGTATTTCAGGACATCCGACAGGGAAACCACACCCACAACGTGATGCTGCTCATTCACCACCACCAGTCGATGAACCTATATTGGGTTTGGACAAATATGGGTGTGGCATAATAGGTGGGTGGGGTTAAATACCTTCGTGGTGGCTAGTCTCTTGACAATGACGTAGAGAGACTCTGAAGATAGACAGGTGTGGACACCTTCAAATCCCTGGAGTACGTGTTGTGTGTGTGTGTGTGTGTGTGTGTGTGTGTGTGTGAAGAGAAAGTTAGTGATATTTTGCCAATGGTAAGTTAACATCCAGTGGTCATATCAATTGCTAGGCAGTACTTAGGATAATGACAATAATTATTATTATTGATGTATAATTATTGCAAACATTTCGCAGATCAGATCTCTGCACAAAATTCACTGTAAGGTATACAATAGCCATTGGACTACTCATCTATGAAAGTTCTTCCATCATACTAAGTACTGGCTTAGTTACCTGAGCCCGATGCTTCAGTGCTTCACTCAGAGTGACATCTAGGTTGTTGTACGTCCTTTCAGCCGCCAGATTCTAGAGAAAGAAGACAAACATACTTCATTCCATCATAACATACTCACACACAATGTCATGATAATTATTTAAAAGTCCTATTTTCACCAACACCCAAACTAACTCTCCCAATGCCCTCTCTCCCAGGCAGTGAACTGGCACAAGGCAATGTAAGGTATTTTCAGCAAAAGGCAAGCAACAGGATACACAAATGCAGGTACAAGCAGTAATTGGGGGCGCTATACAAAATACTTGTTGTTAATGGTTAAAAAGCCTTCTCTTGCTCCCCCCTGTCAGTGTGTGAGTGCATTCCTGGACTTACTATGACGTCGAACTTGGCATAGATGTCCACCACTTTACCTGTGGAATTATTAAAGTTGTGTCCAGTCATCATTGAAATGCAAACATTGTCATGGCTACAAATTAAAAGCACCTGAGGCATCAACTATGGGTAGTGCTGACACTCTTCTCTCGTGGAAGATGTTTAGTGCAACGATTATGGGGGTATCAGGTGATGCCTGTGTGTGTGTGTGTATCAGTGAGAAAGAGAGTCAATGTGTGTGTGTGTGTGTGTGTGTGTGTGTGTGTGTAGACTTTTGAAATGTACAACATTTGCTGTGTTTGTAGTTCCATAACGCACACACAAACATACAAAACACAAACACCAAAACAAAATCTTACTGTAGCAATGTTGTTGTAGCTTCCAATGGCCAACTCTTTCAGACTCTTACTCATGTAGGTCGGCTGGTCACCCTCGGTGATCTGAAATGACCAGACAAACAACATCCCAACAATGGCACACAGGAACCAACACACAAGCAACATGGAAGTCTACCATGACTGGAAGGTCATGACAGCTGTTACGACAAATGATAGCACATGCTGTACACATACCTGATTGTAGAGAAAGTGCAATAGCCTCTTGTGTGTGAAGATGTAGAGAGCGTTACCACTCTTAGAGTCAATGACTGGAAGACGATGGATCTTATTCTGAACCAACATTCTTACCGCCTCGTAGAGGCTGCATGAATAAGTATGTATGTGTGTTTGTAGTGTACATAGACAAAGTGTGCAAGTGTTTTCTTTTTATGAAACAAAAACATATTGTCCACATATTCAATCGGACGCTTGCTTAACCTCTGTGGTGGGTCTATTCGCACCAAAAAAGACCGTAAGCTAGCGACTTTTTGCTCCGATTCTCTCCACTCTTGAATCGTCTGATTCTCCAACTCGTCCATTCCCACCTAACGAAAAGAGAAAGCCAGCCATTATTAATAACCCGTATCACCACGTGACCCAAAGGTATAAATATTACAGGGTTCTCCCTAAAGCACGTCAGAGCAGAAATTTACTTTGATGTGGTTAATTCTAATCAAAAGAATGCATAAAAACCACAAGAATGCTTTGATGTTTTCTCCGGCACCACTCTGATCAACCATCCTGGGGAGAACCCCGTAATTATAATAAATTTGTACTTACAATAGGAGACTTATAGTGGTGTCTGAGGATGTGAATGAAGTCTGTGATGGTCAACATGCCTGGAAGGGAAGACAGAGAGGATGGCCATACAAGGTAAGGAAGTACTCACAATGGAAGAATCCTGACATGGATGACTTGCCTACAAATTCTTGATTGGCACTGTCCCAGAGTGGAGCTGCACGGATACCGTTAGCAACCAGAGCAAAGAATGCCTTCTTGACCTGATAAGAGAATAATGAAAAGTGTTGTTTGTTTGTTGAACGAGACAATGGATACTCTCACACACACACACACACACACACACACACACATGCACACACACACACACACACAAACACACACAAACACACACACTCACCCGTAGCCGCGTATCAAACACAACTATTTTAGTACTGGTGGGAATGATGTCGTAACAGGTGTATTTACGCATCATCTCAGCATACATATCTTCACTGATGACTAGAGAAACAAGAAAAAATGTTGCATTCAATAACACAACACATGTTTAAAAGAATGCGAACACAAACTACTTACTTTCATCAGCATCGACACTATAAGGATCTTGATAACTACCTGGATTCTGAAAATATTAAGAGCCACAATAACGACAGAAGTTCAAAAGATAACATTCAATCTGGTTTTGTTTCTAATCTCTCTCTCTCTCTCTCTCTCTCTCTCTCTCTCTCTCTCTCTCTCTCTCAAGGGGCTACTTACACTGATGGTGGACACTTCAGAGATAGGAATGGAGGGTCTTCTCTTCTCAGAGTCCCCCTTACCGCTGTCCAAGGACTGCTTATCGTCAGCTTGCAGGTTACTGCTCATCAAAGAGCCGATATCCAGACAGAAAGCAGTTGTCTCCTCTCCCTCATCACCTCCCCCTCCAGCTGTGCCGCCATAGTTCAAAACTCTCTTCACGTCACTTGGTGTATAGTTCACTCTCTGTTTGTCCATTTCCTCGATGGAAGAGGCGCGTACTCGTCCACTGAACTTTGACCCTGAATGAGGAGGTGTGGTGATGACGGGTTCCCTACTCCCGGGCAGCTCAACGGGGTCGGTTGTCTCGAGGGGCGGTGTTGACGTGGTGTCAAACCCAACGTGGACTGCCGTAGGTTTCGAATTTACGATTGAGGGGTGTGCTGGGGTGTGGCTGTTGGTTGCTACGGGACTTGAAACATGTTTGGGAAAATCTATCTTGTGTCCAGTTTTGGGTTTCTGCGTCTCTTCTTGGAGGTCAGGGAGACCTCCTTGGTGTGGGACTGTTCTGAATTCGTTTGTCTTCTCTGAAATCATGATGGCTTTTTCGTAACTGCTCGTTCTATCCTCAATTGCCTTGAAATTCTGCACTTTCTTGTCACTTACTGGCGTACTAGGAGCAGTTGACCAATCTGCATCTCCTAACAAATGCAATGTCATGCAAAATGGCTACTTAATCATCAATAAAAGCATTTTAGAACAAAGCAAGGAGTACAAGAGAAGCAAATTGGGAGACCCAACCCTACTAACCTGAGTTATCTGGAAGGGATGATCCACTATCGTTTTTCTGTAGGTTTAGATCTAGTTGCCCTTTGATGACTTCTCCTCCTCCAAGATGAGGAAGGGCAAAAGCTGAGAGATCCTCCTAATAAAGACAAGAGCAGCAGGTACAGGGTTCAACACTCCCACACAAGAACATGCTTGCCATATGTCTCACACACACAGCTGTGTGATTTTGAATCTCATAAAACAGCCCTGACTGGATTCTAATTGGTACACACCGCATGCTGTGAGGCTTCAAATACATTTTCAGTCTAGTATCGAGACCATAAATGCACATATACCCATCAGAAGAAGCTTTGTATAGTCTATATCAGTTGCTACACAGTTTTAGATGTAAGACGGTTCAATAACTAGTGAAATTTTTAATAATTTACTTGGAAAATTTTTTGAACAAGCCTCTAGTTTTTTGTAGTAGGAGAGAAGGACGCTAATCTATTAGATTTGGACACATTAACTCACCTCCTTTGCTGAGTTGCTCATATCTTTGGCAAAATGACGGGAGAGCAGCCAAACTTTAATACGTCTGTACTCTAACCCCAAATCCAATAGACACCCACGCAGTGATTTAGCTAATTAGAAAGGGGTTTACTCATTGAATGACCTTCTGCACAAACGTACATCATAGGGAAGTTCCCAAAAGAGAACCAGCCATACTTTATTCCATATACACTCACATATCGTGCCATAATTTTGCTGATGCAACACAGCACAGCAGTAGAACTGGAAGCAGTGAGCAGTCAGATTGATCCAGAGTCTACAGTGTGGTAACTCTAGGGAAATATGGCCCATGATGATCATGGGACTGTCATTATAACTTGATGTCACTGGTGATATGGTTGGCAAATTGATCACTGGCTGGAGCCTATGATGTTGGTAAGATAAGTTTTAAGCTGACTGCAAATAAATTTTGTCAAGCCTTCAATAAATGCAGACAGATGATTAAGTCATAACTCATCATCATCATGTTTATGGCATGCAGATAGTATACAATTCACTCAGTAACTCAGTTGACCACCACTCACTGCCACCAGAGATGCCATCTGGACTTGACCAGAAACCAGACCATCATGATTCACAGTGGCAGCAGACTGGCTGGTATTGCGGGTGAACTGATTGGATAAGGAAAAGAGCCTGACTGATGATGGGACTGCGAGTGCAGGTCAGTCTGGCCTGGCAGACCGTGAATGTCACAAGTTCCACTTACTCAGTACTGCTCCAATCAGAACTGCATACCTGGCAGTCATGGGCCACACATGCACTGAGAGGCCACTAGCAACATTGGAGCAATCAAGTAAGTTGTGTATATGCTCAGCTAGGATATTTAGCAGCTGTGACAATGTCACATGTACAGTAGTCTGAGTGGCTTGGAATTCAAGCAGCATCAGGCATAATGTATAGATAGGTTGTGTAGTATTGGTCATATTTTGTGCATAGCAACCAATTGCATCCAATAGCACTATACTACCACTGGCCACTGTGACTGCAGCCATTGAATTGTGGGTCAGGAGTACACTGAAAGCTAAACACTCCATAATTGGACACATGCCATTGTCACTTACTTGGTTGTAGGCTTATCCCAGCTGGATATGAATTTTGTTGTGCATGATACGAACTGAGTACTTGATATCAGAACTGGACTGTATATAGTGGTGTATGTTGTTGCATGTGAATAGTTATCATAGTATTGAGATATAGGAATGGGACAGGCTTCACATGATACATGCATTGAAGCTGTGTAAAATTGCATGACTGTAAACAGTTGCTGTTGTGAAGTCTCTTGTGAACTTGTAGCTTGCAGCTCTGCAAGATTTCAGGTGAAACTGACTGACCAGACTTAAGATTCATTGTGTATCAACTCTACTGAAACGTATGTTGCTCAGTTTTGTTTGGCTCTTAGCCAGACAGTATGATGATTGTATGCAAATGTGCTACTTACTTGCAGGTTGGACCAATCCACCTCAAGGTGCAACAATTTCCTCCTAAAGCTGCCGTTGCATACACTGGCTGGTTACCTACTGTTGTCCAAAGGTAAACTAAGTGCTTTCATTTTGCAACCACAGCCATTGAACAAACTGTGTTGCCTTGTACTTGCAGCAGTGAGGCATACTTTTCCTGGTACTGATTAGAAGTAAAGCATGCTTACATTGATAAATTATACAACGCAAATCAGCCTCAGTCATTTCTGCACACTACCACCATGCATTCACTGTACTTGCAGACAATTATTTTGAAAACAGACTATGATGGAAGAGATAGAGAAGGGTGTCTGTAAGGAGCCAAGAAGGAGAGATCTATTCACAGCTCCTTGTTACATCCTTAGTGGATTGCTTGCACTCACTCTCTCCGTTTCCCTATTAGCAGTGACCCTTTCTGCAGTTGTCTATGTGCAACTGCACGAGACAAAGGCACTGCTAGAGCAGCAGAGAGAAGAGAAGTCAGCCATACTTGTGGTGCAACCTGATCCCAAGCAAGATCTTGAAGTCTTGAAAGAGGTACAATACTTTCAGTATCCCATGCAACAATACACCTACTTTATTATGGCCAATTAGTAAGTGTGTAGGAGGTGAATTATAAAAGTAAGTTTGTTGTACGAGTTCTCAATTTCTCGGTTGTTTGCAGTTGGAAGCCATGTTTGAGAGTGAAAACGTGATGCATTTCAATCATTACTCGAGAGAACTAGAGACTCGTAGCAGCAGCAACAGCCGCGAAGAAATCTTAAACGGTAAAATATTAAGTACTACTAAAAATATGCTGCAATCTCTCTTTTCACCAGTGTTGCTTTTCACTCTTGGTACTACTCAATTGTTCACTTGAGCCTGTGTTGTTTTTGTTTTTTTCAATGTAAAACCTTTACCATATTACTATAATATAATTTCTTCAATATTTCAAGCACCATCTAAATCCATGTAAATCCTGTTAGTAGCTAACTACCCTTTACCAGTCATACCCTAAGTATTGTGACCACATGTATGCAATATATATATAGCACATCTACTTGCTGGGCTCAGGTGAACACAATAGACTTAACAAGTTCGTAACATTTTGCTTTTTCTGTTTGTTTCTGCAGCTGGATGCAATTCCACTGATATGGTGAGTGACTACAATCATGCATGTAACTACACACATTCATATATTCTTTGTGTATGCATGGTCTAGTCATGGAGAAATCTATCATGTATCAACTACTTTCATAATGTAGTTGGTTGCTAACTTTTTCCCACGGTGTTATTTTTCAGAATGAGAAGCCTCTGGCACATGTAGTAGCAGGCAACAGTATGTTTGTTGCTATACCAGGTAAGGATCATTATGGCTGCACAAATTCCTCAGGAAATTTGAGCCAAACTCGGTCATGTCCACCGACTTATTGATGTTTTTCTCTTCTGTTTCAATCATTCAGATGATAGCAATTCTCACTCCATCATCACCAGAAACTGGGAGTGTGCACACCCGGACAAGACACAAGCTGCCAGTTCGACTTACGGAAGAGTCCGTGGCGGAATGTTCTTCAATCGCAGCTCAGGATTCCTACGACTTCCAAAGACGGGAGTCTACTATGTCTACAGCCTCGTACACTTCCTAGGAGGTGCAGAATCTCCAGAGAAGGCAAAATCAGAGCTGTTGATCCAAAGCAAGATGGTGGCGTGCATCCCCGACCTCGAGTGTGAGTATCCCGAAGATCAGTACCGCTCCTACTTACATTCTGAAAGACGTCTCTTCAATGCCACGATGTTTGATAAGGAGAACAACTTCCAAGCTGGTCTCTTTCGCTTTCCTGAAGGAACACAACTGGCTATCGTCGTGAACAACCCAAAGCATAGACAGACCTTTCGACAAAAACAGGGCCCTGATAATATTTATCTTGATGGGCAAAGGCAGCATACGTACATGGGAGCGTTTCTTGTTGATGAAAACTAATACGGAAGCAATAGGACACACATACATGCAGCAAGTTGAACAAAACGTGACTGGTTCACAAAGTTTAAGCATTCCCTATTAAATATTCATGGTTAGTGTCCTTCAGTGTTATCACTGGATGTAATTTAATGCATAGCGGACAGTAATTTTTGTTGCTTGCATCCCAGCTTTGTTTGTGTAGTGACCGTGTGTGTGTGTGAAGCATGTGCACTTTGTTTTGTATGTGTTATTGTTTTCTTTGCCGGCCAAATTCCAATCTTAGCTTTTTGTTAGCAGCAGTCCATGTTTGAGTGTAACAGTGTACGCAGTACTACGTTTCATAACAATCGTGATGATAAGTGAATATAATTATTCATTATACAATCACACAATTGTCATTATACATTGTCGTAGTGGTTTCCCGAGAAAGTACAATCATGTGTGTATATGGTGACAATAGAAAGTATACAATGAAGTGTTTACAGTGGCCGAAAATGAGGGAATTAACACGACTAAAATAAGCTGATAATTATTACACAACTTGGCTCGGTACATTCAACAATTACTCTGTGCAGAGAGAAAATTAGTGCCCGGTTTTATTAAATTTTTTACAAGAATCACTGTTTTGAGGAGAAACCACACGTGCCTGACCACTTCGAAGCTTCTTGATTACAGCAGGTGCAGGCTTAGCTACTCTGAATTTGCTAGCGGAGGCGTCAGATTGAGTTCTCTCTCTCCTTCCTTCTGCTGCCTCATTTTGACTTGGGCCACCGCTTGTTAGCGTCTTTTCTAACTCCATAATGAAGTGGGAGGGCATGCTACTAGTGGTGAAGGATCGATTCTGACCACTGCTTTGTGGTTCCTCAGTTACATTTTGGGCTCGAGACGGGATATCGTTGGGTGAAGCAGTCCGTGAGCCATCCCCCAATGTGGGAGGTGTCAGAGTTCCATTGGTGTGTTTCTTCAGTTTCCAAGTCCGTTTTGAGTTGCTACCATGTCTGTGTAGTTTCTGATCATCGACGAATGGTGATGCTTCGCTCATCGCGGGCGGGCTGATGCTAGCAGTGGTATCGGGAGAAGTGGAGGACAGCCTGCTGCCTTGGTCATCGCCACCGACCATGAGGTTAGTCTGGTGGAGGGATTTAGCCGCACGCTCTTTACGTTTATCACCGCTGCCAGTTCTCTTCCAGGCAAGGGGGGTTGCATTGAGCTTCTTTATTGACGAGTCAGATGTGACTTTGAGAGGAGAAGAGGTCATTGCCAGTGAATCAAATGGTTTAGAGTAACCTACTCCGTCATCTATTGGACTGGTGTTGTGACCACCATCCTTTTCGTGAAGCTTACGTTGTTTCATCTGTTTCTCTCTCATTTTGCGGACATCTTCTACAGTCTGGTAAGGAGACGAATCTAAATCATTATCTTGAGGAGCCTCGCTTTTGCTTTCCACCTCAGTTTTTTGCTTCTTTTTGATCTTCAAAGCATCCACCGGATTTGCATAGTCTCCGATATCAACTGGTTCTTGCGGTGGTTCGGGAAGAATGCTCACTTCAGCGTAAGTGTGAACTGAAGAGGTTGTCCTCAGATCATCAGAACTGATGGACTTTTCTGACTCAAGTTGTATACTGCCAGTCGAAATCTTTGCCTGAAGGTGTTGGTCGAGACTCAGATGCCTCTCCAGCGAGACCTTACGTTTAGAGGCAGCACCTGCACCTGTACACAAAGCAACACAGGACTATAAAAGTCATCAGTAACTATACCAACAGCTGCATTTTCATCATAAATTCCAGAAATTTTCTAAGTAAAAAATTTTTAGTACAGGGTTGTGGAGAAGACGCATTAAAATTTCAAATAGTTGGTCGGGCTACACATAATGTTGCTAAGTTGTATGAAAATTGAACACATGAATAGAGTACTTTTTTTTCTTTTTTTTTCCCAAAAATTCCTGGATGTACAGTAATGTCCAACTCACTGAGAGCTCTCCTGACAGTAGTTTCCAACATGGTTGGTTCCTCTCCTTGCTCATCGGGAATGACAATCTCACAGTACATCCCTTGGCTGTAGTCCACCTCTGGATGACCGAGCATGGCGGTCTCGATGCCACTCACACTGAGAGGTGAGTTGGCTTCTGAGCGAGTGTGTTCGGATGAGTTAGAGTCACAGAGGTACTGATCGGATGAGGCTGGAGAGACTTCCCTCGAATCGCCTTCTGAAGCCTTGACCATGTACTGTTCTGGTTTGTGAGCTTGAGCTGGAAGCTTTGGCTTCTTCCTGTGTGCAGACATGACATCCCATTTACATTAGGTTTTATTTTCTCATAGAATCATACATGTAACTGTTGACCACAATGTGTCATTCTCACGCAATACAGTGTTGTATGGTTACAGGATTCACACACACACACACACACACACACACACACACACCTGCTAAGCGGAGGAGTGTTAGCGTTCGTTCTGTTGCTGGTCAGATCAATTCCAAGTGAATCCACAAAAGAGCGTCGATTGAGAGCTGGAGATGAAGCAGGAGAGACTCCACTCTGCAGCTTCTTAGGATCAATTCCTCCATTGGCTGGCGGGTGAAAACCTAGCAGCTCCGAGACCTTCTCTACCACGTCACTCATTTGCTGTTTAACCTCTACAATTGTGAGAGTTCAAATCAAACAAATCGGTGAAAATTATAACTTTACGACAAATTAAAAGTCAACAATATCTTTCACTCTCTCTTCCCTATTATTTCAGCCCTTTTATCTCCCTCTCCCACTAACTAGTAACTGTCTGAAATGAAATAGCACAATCACACCTCTACATTTGGCAGAGTCCGTTTTTATAGAAGAGAATTGGCCCATTGTGGGCGCTTGATTGTGTGTGATGTGTAATGTGTTCACCACACCTAAGCCTTCACGTCAACCCAACGTGTGTGTCTTCAACTCTTATGAATAATTGCGTTAGTTTGTCGGTAAACAGAACACGATCCAAACCACCAGCACTACGTCAGACGCTCGGCACGGTGAGGTTAATCCAGCTCATAGTGCAATGATTTCAACAACAGTCTAATCAAAACCGCAAATATTGTCCATAGCAACAGATTGTTTAGTCTATCGAGCGAGAGAGAGGGTCCAGCTACTACAGATTTTGTTATAATGAGAGGTAAAATGGCTGAAATATTCACAAGATTTTTTTTTCTAAAGGCAAAAACTTTTGAAAGCTAGCTTAAGTTCATGCACCCACTCACTATTGCTGTCCTCGTGCTCCGAGTCTAATGGTTTGTTGGGAAGGAGGTCGATCAGTCGCATCTTGGCTGAGTAGAGCTGTTGGATGTGACCAGCTAGAGTCAAGACACCTTCAGCCTCTGACTTCAGACCTCTCTTTAACTGGTTGATCTAAATGTAATGTGATGATGTGAAATATTATCGTTATGGTAAGTGAGGGAGGGGGGGGGGTCTAGTCCATACATTTTGGGTCCTATGGGGGAATTGGATAATTCAGCAGCTTATATTGTACAAGTCCCAACTCATTTTTTAGTCCTCAGAAACTTGAATTGATCTCGGGCATTAATTTTCAACTTTCCTCCCAAAAAATAACATCAACTGAAAGCAATTTTCATGTCGATTGATTTCAGTGGTACAAATTTCAACCTTATGTGATCAATAACTAAACTACTGATAAACATAAGGAAAGGACCCAGAATTTGAGGTCACCTTAATTCCCATGCCATCTATTATCACAATACATACATACATACCTTGTAAAGCTCAAGCTTCTGAGCTTGCGATTGAACCGATGAAGATAAATGTTCACACAAAGTGGCTTGCTAAAGGTGATGATATATATATAGAGAGAGAGAGAGAGAGAGAGAGAGAGAGAGAGAGAGAGAGAAGACAATAAAGTATCAGAGTGCCAGCAGCTGTTACCACCATTAAAGAATGCAGGTGGAAGCGAAATCATTCAGTGACATGTAACAATTATTGTGATATCGCAAAGTAACAGTATAGAGAGCCTTCCTGTACTGTCAGGATATTGGGAAGTAAACAGAGACTGAAACATAAGCACTAATCTCTATTGATCCTATTGTTGCTAAATATGGTTTGTGCTCACTGTGGTCAAATCTATCTCCAGTGTCTGGCATTTGGTCACATCTCCTTTCTTCTTTGCACTCTCCATCTATACAATATATCCATAACACAATATAAAATGATAAAATTACTACCACTTGTTTTGCCTACAGCTCTACTCCACTGACCTGTTTTTGGAGCTTCTGTATCTTATTGTGATTGCTTTGCAAGTCCTTTCTGGCTTCCTCCAAGATTTTCTCCTCTTGAAAGATGTAGTTGAATGCTTTGCGAACAGCTGCATGTTTGTCAGCCATTTGCCGGGTAGATTCGTTGTGCATCCATTGAATTTCTGCCAGCTTCCCAAAAAGAGAGAATAAATGTGCATTGTCTTCGCCATAGGCCCATCTTAACTGTTGCTGTGAGGCTATACATGTGTGTGTGTGTGTGTGTGTGTGTGTGTGTGTGTGTGTGTGTGTGTGTGTGGCTAAAGTATCAGTGTGAAAATATAGAGATAGTGTACATGATTGTACTAAATTGAATCAAGTCTCACACACACATGCACATACACACACATTGTACTTTGAACAGTGAACACATGGAATGGACAAATACTGCATTGTGGGCCAATCATCACTCAAATAATCACCCCAAACATTCTTTTCTCCACCAGTCCATTACAACATAGCTACCACTTTACACACACAACCTATACAGCAGAAGAAATGCCACACACAATGGTTCCAGGTAGGGCATTAGCTACAAGACAATTAGAGATGTGGGCCACCACACCATTCACTGAAACAGGATGTGGTCACAAAGCACAAATAAACTTTCCACCAAACAGTCACCACCTTCCCCATAAGCTTGGCTCTGAGAACACCACCACCTTTCTAGAACACCACCACCACCTTTCTATATGAACACTGCATGTACTGCAGCTGTAGAAATATCAGGGTGACAACACAAAGGGCTGTAGTAGTGACACACCTGAGATTGTGGTGCCTCTTACAACCATTCCAAGGACATTTCCCCAGCTTCCCTAATGATTTGACAGTTCATGTGACAAGATGTCTATCTAGCAAACTTTGAGGGGGCTAACCAAGGTCAATAGAACTTTATCACATGATAGAGGGTAGCTTTCCTTTACATACTATTATTGATGATGTGTGTCTTCCATGGTATACTGTTTTCAATCTGTGTACAATCAAGAGTGGCATGATGGGAAGTGATCACAGTTTACTTTCAAGGTAGCTTTGATCACGAAAGGAACTACTTTCATGTATTAATTGAAATCTAGTTACTTTAAAGGAACACAACACAGCTATGATAGCATATCTCGATCTACTTTTTAAACAAATAATGTTTGCGATGGATTCATTCAACTGTTACAGTTTGTATTTCTTGTCAACGGCGTCCAAACAGAATGAAAGTTATGTGTGTACAATATAAAGTGTGACGTGCATACACACACATGTATGTGTGTATGTGGTTGTATCCAAGTTTGCATAATATATCAATCTCTGCTCAAAATTGAACCTATATAAACATAATTATACTGGCCACAAAAAAAACTAAAATCAACCTAATTTCTACCAGCTATGTACACAAGTAAGAGTTCGGTGAAAACCTACATATATACTTGTTACCATGGAGATGGGCTTGCAGAGCATGTGTATGGGGTGTTGCTCTATTAGATTGGTGTTGTCTCAACAAGCTATCCCACCAAATAAGGGCCTCACTGGAACATGGACTACAAAGACACATGCACTTATCTACATCTCATTAGGTGTTATCACAACTTCTTTGACAGTCCCTCAACCACAACCAGTCTGCCACAGCAAGGCTGAAAGGCACAACCTCAGGAGAGCCCAGCACACAACCACATATGGAAAAAAGCAAAAAAAACTTGGAGAAGAAAAGATACCTAACTTATACAATCTCGAGAAAATTAGAGTTCAATTTGTGATTCGTACTACTATAGACTTTAGTTCCTCTCCACATTGGAAGCACTAGAACAAGCACTGTTCCATTTGGTGAGTAGAAATTGAACAATAGCCCAAGAAAACTTTGCTACCCATCACAGAAGCAGTGACACACAAATGAGGATATTGGATGCAGACGTACAAAACTGTAGACTCCACTCCTCACAGAGTAATGGTGATGTAGAGAAACCTGCACTGGAGGCTTCCATAAACAGGTGCCCTTGATGCTGCAACACTGTTACAGATAACGTCCTTGTGCAAGCTATGTCTCCATATTTGGGTACATTATTTTCTCTGCTAATACCAGCCCATCAAGTTCATAAATATTAGAATAACATATGCAGCCCTTAAATAAATAGTGCTACAATAGTGTCAGAGTGATACTCAAACTGTGTGACTCGATAATGAAACTGTTTTGTTTAAAGAAGTCACAAACACAAGCCAATAATTTGAAGCAACATACACACTGTAATATATTATTATAGCACATATGGCAAGCCAATGGCATATACTTTTACTAGCTAACAATAGTCACTACTGCAAGTTTATGTACCTAGACCAACAGATCCTACCTGAGGTGCTCAACATTATGTACACCACTTGTATCATAATAATTATAACTCATTAGAGGCTGCATGGTGCTAAAGGTGATCTTATTACAGAAGAAATGTGACCAGTCTACTGAGATTCACACACTGAATTTCACAAGGCCTGTGTTATGGGTGAGTAGTTCAATAAATGGATGGTTTGAATTCCACATAAATGCCTCCTGGAGACTAATTGATACGCTTACATACAGAACAAATTGCTATCATTGAACTTGAAAATCATTTAGCAAGAGCCTGAGGTCATACTATACTATATCATACCTTTGCTGAAGTGTGCTGCTAGCTTGTTTATAGCCTCGAACACTGCCTTCTCCTCGTGTAGGACCTCACTACTCACCGTTTTCCTCCGAAACATTTTCTCTCAGCATTGAATACGATTTTTTTTGTTTTGTCCTGTGTTGCTCTGCAACCTCAATCTTTTATTGACGTAAAGCCACGCCTACATTCGACCTCTGCCATGGCGCCATGGGCCATGGCATGGCGTACTCATGCTACAGTATGCAGGAAATTAATCCCAGATCATAGGAAATGACATGAACATACATCAAAATACGTCTTCTCTTGTGTGTGACGTTTCATAAACTTATTTGTACACGTACACATATGTATGCATGTATACATACGTATGCATGTATGCACTATATAAAAAAAAATAATTTCCACTCCTGAATATCAAATACAATGTAAATGTATCAACAACTTCTTTGAAGAACGAGATCAAAAGAAAAAGGGGTAGAATCAAAAAATATATGTAGAAATTCTATAAATTATTCAAACTCAACCTTCTCATAAAAATGATAGAATTGGGTATAGAAGTGTGTGCATCACTTTACAGTACATAACACGGTAACTGCAGACTGTGTGACTAAGACAAAATTATTTTAGGTCCTACTTGACTCCTTCTCAACAGCAACACGTCGCAGTTTAGGCATAGTGAATACTATATGTGTGTGTGTGTGTGTGTGTGTGTGTGTGTGTGTGTGTGCGCGCGTGTGTGTGTGTGTAGGACAACACCACATGTTGGTAAACAAGTTGCATCTTCATGGCTCAACTTTGTAGCAGCTACTTCAGGACTTCAACAACCAACTTACCAGCAACAATGGCAGCTACTGTAGTGAACCCCACAGTGGTCCACATCCCTATACGGAGGTAGTACTTCCCAATAAAGAACACCAGGAAGAGATTTATCACCTAAAACAAAGAAGAAGAAGAAAAAAAATCCTTCACATTTACAGCTACTAGAATAATACTACCGTATGACTAAAAAAAGGAGTAAAAAAAAAAAAGGCAACTTTTTGCTAGGGAATTTTATTTCTGAGGACCAAGCAGCACTACCCTACCCCATATTATTGCAATATGATCCCAAATTTTCGTGGACTGCTGGCAATCCACCAAAACCAGGAAATTTAAAATTAATATTATTTTTTTTTAAAAATTTCATTCATTCATATACTCCTCAAAAATACAGTATCTTCAAACAGCGCAAACATACATGCACACACTGCTGCTAACCTGGGATACGACGTTGACTAGAGAGGCTGACACAGCTTCAGGCAGAGGATACGTCATCTCTACAGCATACTCGTACGCAATGCCCATATAAGCACTCACAGTTATACTATAAAATACAATACAAAATCAGATGGGTTTTGCAATAATGATGACACATGTCAAATCTTGCATTGTCTAATGTGATAGTAGTACAGTATGAGAAGCAACTGACCCCAAAAATATGACAGCTGGATAGAGCCAGTAAAAGTGGGGCTGGAACTCGAGGAGACCTTGTAACAATGCAACGGAGAGTGCTCCGGCAATGCACAGTACCACGTTAGTCACACTGGATAACAAACACACACACACACATTGATGAGCGTAAGTGTAGACTTGTTGCAAACAACGAGAACAATTTAATAGTGAGTACATAGCATGAAAATCTTCAGCTTAGAGAACTTTTTTTCAGTCTATGACATTATAAAGTAGTGTATAGTATCTATGGTGGGCCTTCTCTTCCAGCAGATGATCACTTACTAGTATAACTTTGTGAAGTCTAGAAATCGTCCTAAAATCAGCATAGCTAAAATAGCAGAGAGTGTGGTTGCCAGTCCAAGGTAGGCCACCTGTTCATCGTGTTTCTAAGTGATACGATGTGTGTGTGTGTGTGAGTGTGTGTATGTGTGTGTGTGTGTACATGTGTGTATGTATATGTGTGTATATGTGATGAAAAGCGAATACAGGCATTCACACACCAGCTTCGACAATACTCACTGGAAAGTATGGATGAACTATCTCATTGATGACTTGTGCAACAGTGCTGGCCACAGCTATCATGATACCTTCAGAAGAACAGACAAAGACTAACACGGGAAGTCTTTAGAATATTGACAAACTCACCAGAAGTGACTAGAAACATCAAAAAGAATACTCCATTTAAAGATAAGAGACTACGTAAAGATTTCTTAAGCTGTTTCCAACCAGAATGCTCTTCTCCACTCTCCAACTTACGAGAGATGCTGGGTGGTGATGGAGGAGCATCAGGGAAGGCTGGAACAGCAAGAGTATCACATACATTAATATACCAAGATGTTCTTTTTAAATACTCCAAAAAAATTTGAAAAAACCCCCCAAAACATAACAGTATATAAAAAATAAAATATAAGGTACACACAATTTTTGAGTCAAGTTCTCACCAAATAAAGTTAGGAAGAAGATGAGCACACTGGCAGCAGCCTGGGCCAAGTACCAGTAGAAGAGTTGGTTGTTTGTGATACGACTCCAGTGATCAAACATGTCCGGATCAGCATCCTGGTGGCGTGTCCCATTAGGACACACGACATCCACAATGTCGTGACCTTGATGAATAAGAATGGGACTGAGGAACATCCCCAGCAGCATACCAGTCTGAGGGTCAAGAGAGAGAGGGAGAGTGGGTGTTGTGTATGTGATGAAAAGCGAATACAGGCATTCACACACCAGCTTCGACAATACTCACTGGAAAGTATGGATGAACTATCTCATTGATGACTTGTGCAACAGTGCTGGCCACAGCTATCATGATACCTTTAGAATAAGAGACAAAGATTAACACGGCAAGTCTTTTGAATATTGACAAAGCTCACCAGAAGTGACTAGAAACATCAAAAAGAATACTCCATTTAAAGATACGAGACTACGTAGAGATTTCTTAAGCTGTTTCCAACCAGAATGCTCTTCTCCACTCTCCAACTTACGAGAGATGCTGGGTGGTGATGGAGGAGCATCAGGGAAGGCTGGAACAGCAAGAGGATCACATACATTAATATACCAAGATGTTCTTTTTAAATACTCCAAAAAAATTTGAAAAAAAACCCCAAAACATAACAGTATATAAAAAATAAATAAATAAAATAAAAGGTACACACAATTTTCGAGTCAAGTTCTCACCAAATAAAGTTAGGAAGAAGATGAGCACACTGGCAGCAGCCTGGGCCAAGTACCAGTAGAAGAGCTGGTTGTTTGTGATACGACTCCAGTGATCAAACATGTCCGGATCAGCATCCTGGTGGCGTGTTCCATTAGGACACACGACATCCACAATGTCGTGACCTTGATGAATAAGGATGGGACTGAGGAACATCCCCAGTAGCATACCAGTCTGAGGGTCGAGAGAGAGAGAGAGAGAGAGAGAGAGAGTGTTTATGAGCATTTGTTACATGAGAGAACAAAAAGGAACGGGGCAATGTAAATACTAGTTCACCTCTCAGCCCGACATTATCGATCAGTGACAATTTAAGAGCTTACATTTGGTGCAATTGCTGCAGAGAATGCAGTGGCAGTAGCTCTCTCACCGGCAGGAAACCACACCTCCGAGAGAAGAGGTGGAGCTCCCCAGAGAAGGACGTTGCAGAGAGATGCTACTCCTTGACCAGCGAGCACAAACCAAAAATAGTTAGCACCTGAGTAAAATTAATATAAATCTTGACTACGATTGTGTACAGTGATGCTCATAAAATACTTAGAGTGGGTGCAATTATGCTGGAAGTAATTTGTAAAGTGATACTGGAAAGTTTTTTTTTTGCCATACGAAAGTAAATGACAGCTGTCCGTTTCTCTGTATCACTTCAATACATTTGCCATACAGAAACACTTGATTGTACCCATGAGCTATAGATCGGGAAACTTCACAGCTGTAAATTTCGCTATATAGCGGGATTCCGCAAAACAGTTAGCCAATCAACAGAGCTGAAAGTCTTTGAAATCCCAATTAATACCACATTCAAGCGGAAGTACCACACCCATTTTGGCCACACCTTTTGTGGGCAAGGGATTGCATTTCCCTATGTTCCACATGTAAAATGCAAGCAAATTTTTGTGACAGAAGAGAAATTCTAAGTAAGTTTACTGCATAAAACTCGATGTACTTACTTAACAGACTCCAATAATGACATCATGAACAAAATTGCCAAAAAGTACTTGAAAATCATTCAGTGCAAAATCATTCATTTATACGTGGAATATATGGCAATGCCATCGTTTGCCCACAAGGGGTGTGGTCAAAGTCTGAAGCGCTAATTGACTAATAGTATATTATGGACATCCTTACCAGTTCCTATGACAACCAATGCAGCTCCACATGCATTTGTAAAGCTGGCCAAGACAGTTGTGAGTCGCAGACCGTATCGATGAAGGAACCATGTGAATGGAGCTACCAACACCATGTACGTCACTAGGGAGATATTGGAGAGCCAATTGACATTAGTATCGTCCACTCCATAGTAACACTTTATGACATCAGCAATAGGAGACTCTGTGATCCACACCATGTTCTGTGCACCCAGATTGAGACAGAATACAGTCAGTACTATCCATCTCCACCAGTAGGTACGTATCTCAGGCTGTCTACCACCGCCTTCTTTGTAGACTGTGACTTGAACTTGGTGCTGCTCAGGGGCAGGAGATGGCTCACGAAAGTCTGGAGAGAGTAGAGGCGTTTTCTCGTCACGACCTTCGTATGGACTACTCTTGTTTGACATGACTTTAGTTTTTGGGGCAACGGATTTGAGTTTTGAGAAGGAGCTAGCTAGCTGGAGAGGTCACGTCACATGACATTCGCGGGCACTACATCATCACGTGGCTTTCTGCAAGTACAATGCTAGCCCCTCCCATGGCCTAATTTGAACTGCACGGAAAAACAGGACTCAGAAATGCCTACTCAGTTGTTTATCCAAAAACCTAAGCCTACCCTGCTGAGACAAAGCTAACAATGATGGTCACTTTCGCAGGTCTACTAATCGCACTAACGTGTACAAGTCCTCTGCTGGCAGCTGGAACTGGATACTCACAAGTAAGGGAACAATTTAAGTCATTCTGCTTCTTTACTAGCCCTTCTCAAAAATTTCTTTGCTCTAGAGCTATATGCTTGTTTTTTTCCCTATATATTATCCATGCAGCAACAACTTGTTCAGTTTGAACACCACAACCAGGCTGAGCTCCAGCAAGTCATGACCTCCATCACTCTCTCCTATCCACACATCACTCGTCTCTATTCAATTGGACAATCGATCGAAGGACGAGACCTTCTTGTCATGGAAATATCGGACAATCCAGGAATACATGAACCAGGTGAGCCAGAATTCAAATACGTGGCAAACATGCATGGGAACGAGGTGACAGGGAGAGAGATGCTGTTGCATCTGATGGAGTATCTTTGCATCAACTACGAGAGTAGTCTAGATGTTAGACGTCTTGTTGATGGCACAAGAATCCATCTCATGCCTACAATGAATCCTGATGGATATTCCCGGGCAACGGAGGGAGATTACTACTCTGCAGTTGGAAGGACAAATGCAAATGGATATGATTTGAATCGAAATTTTCCCGATCGTTTTGGCCGGACTCAGCCAAACAGACAGCAAGAGACTCGAGCAATCATGAAATGGTTAGAGGAGTATCATTTTGTTCTCTCTGCAAATCTTCACGGTGGTGCACTAGTTGCAAACTATCCTTACGATAACAGTGAATCGGGTGCTAGCAGATACACAGCTTCACCGGACGACGATATTTTCAAGCAGCTCGCTTTAGTGTACTCTCTCCACCATTCCCGGATGGCTTCAGCCGGTCCCTGCTATAATGGTGATAGAGTCTTTGATAATGGGATCACAAATGGTGCTGCTTGGTATAGCGTAAATGGAGGCATGCAGGACTATGTGTACCTACAGACTAGCTGCTTTGAGCTCACCATTGAGCAGGGCTGTCAAAAGTACCCTGAAGAGAGTAAACTGGAGATGTTCTGGGATGAGAATAGAGCGCCCATGCTGGCCTATATGTGGGAAGTGCACAAAGGAGTGAAAGGATTCGTGAAGGACAAGAGTGGAGTTCCTATTCCAGAAGCAAGTGTCACTGTTCAAGGTAGAGATCATGCTGTGACTACAGGCAAGGATGGAGACTATTGGAGGTTGTTAGTACCAGGTGTGTACTATATCGAAGTGTCTGCATCAGGTTACTTGACTTCAGAGCCTGTTGTTGTGACTGTACAAGGCAGCCAGGCAGCTCAAGTGAACTTTACTCTTAGCACATGTACTAGTGATTGCCCACAGCAGAGGAACAATAGTGCATTAAGTATTGATGGATTTGAAGACAAACTTTTAGTAATCCTGCTTGCAAGCATTCTTCAAATCTACTTATAGAAACCACCTGACAATGCAAGTCATTGTGAAATCAATTTATGCACCACTGTGTGTATAATATACCTATCATTTACTTTAAAGTAATAAAAATGCCTAAAATGAAGTTAGTGAGTCATCCGTTGTGCAGTTTTAACTCTCTTTCTCTTCTTCTGCTGTGATTTTAGCTCTTATTGTCTCCCAGTCAATGCTAACCTGCAGCATATTATATTGTTGTCAATCATGGATACTGATACATACAAAGATGTCAATAAAATGATGTGATATGTCAATAACATGTACAGCTACATAGTCAGTTTTAAATCATCATTTTTCTGGAATTTCTCAGATCTGTTGTATTCTCATGTTTACTGTGTACCTGGTACATTGTCATGCGGTCTAATGATACCTTTGTATCACACCAACTGATCATGCATGCCATTAGAACAATGAGTCATGTGTTGCTACACTCTAGAGCTCACAATATGTGCCCATGCTTTATAACCGATGCACTTACATCACACAATGCAGCATGTTGTCCATGCATTAATACCTTATTGCAACAATGTCATTAGCCAACGTACACAGTCATGCCACTCAACTCGTGACATTGTACAGAAACACATACATACACTCACAGCCCATGCAGTATACATCATTATTGTTCTGTTTTTTAACTCACTTTCCCAGTGTATTGTGTGAACTTTTGTAGGCTCTCTTTGCAGCCCACATCTTGGAGGTATTGCTCTCGAAATGCCAGTACTGTGTCAATGTGTGTCTTGTGTTTGATGGCCAATTCAAGAGCCCTGAAGAGAAGAGGTGATAAAGGGTATCATACACATAGCAACAAGTCACCAGCAATTTGTTGCTTGCAAAATTTCAATGTACAACAGACATTGAGAGAAGCAACATATTGCTTGGATTAGAAAGACACAATCAGATGCACCATTTACACTCTAAATAAGTGTACTATAGCTACCATGGACAGTCTGTGTATATCAGGCAAATGCTAAACACAGTAAAATGTATGTACCTCTCCCAGTTAAAGAGTGTCATATTGAGTTCAATGGCTCTGTAGATGAGTCCTGCTTGGAGGTAGATGGCCTCAGCTTGCTCTGGCTGGTGACAGAACAGGGACAGCTCTGCACTTCTTCTCTGGACGCTAGTAAGCTCACGGATGTGAGAAATATATTGAACTTTTTCCACCTGTCATAAAGTACCAAGCGTTTAAAGTCTGTCAAATTAAAGATGATGTAATGATTACCTCGTTGATTGCAGCATATGCTACTTCAGCAGTGTTAAGGTCCCTTGCAGTGGTAGCCATGCCAGCAAGACATGCCCACAAAGCAGGGTCCTGTATGTAGAGAATTGCATCGTCAGGTAGTGCACGTGGTGGTTTATATACTTGTAGTTTGTACCTTTACAAATCGACAAAGTTTGATGGCAGCATCCCATTTGTTGCTGACCATGTGTTGGTGCAGCATTGCAGGGAACGGAGAGAGACTGTGTGTGTGTGTGTGTGTGTGTGTGTGTGTGTGTGTGTGATACTGTGTGTTACTATGTGTGTATAAAGGATGTCAATCTTCATTATAGACACACCAGTGAACAGATATGGTCTCACCTGGTAGTGATTAGAGCTCCATCACTTCGTCGCAGTGTGCAGTAGTTGCCAATGAACTGTAACAACTGAGGAGCCTTGGAGAAATCACTGCATGTATAATATACGTAGATCAATTGATGATTCAGGCAAGAATTGGGCCAAAATCTATGCAGGTAGATGATTTCTAGCTTTGTATTGAGATTTTCTAACTTAAAGTACAACACCTATAATCTATTCTCACACACCTTCCTTCCTTGATGAGCAAGGTTCGCTGGAGAAGGTCTTTATCAGCGTAGACCACAGCAGGATAGTACCACACCACAAACCTGTTGTCCTGCATTGCTGCTAGCATATTGGAGCCATCATTCCAACACATGCTGGTCACCATTGAGCCTGGTATGAAATAGATGGGAAACTTAGCAATTAGTCTTGCGGGCCAGCCCCTTACATGTTGAAAGTTTACACTGTGACGTTTTTCGAAGCAATCACACATTACTAAGTAAACAGTATTCTGTCTACAGTGTAGTGTACTACAAAACACTTAAATGCATTATTATGTAAACTACTTGAACTATGTACTGTTGCTTGGTAACTTCCAATACATACACGTACACCACACACACACACACACACACACACACACACACACATGCAGTAATTCAGTATTATGGGTTAGGGCGACCTTAACATCATAATTATAGAAAAACTATACACAAAATTCTAGTTGTTTTCCCACAGTGCTTACCAATAGAGATGATTTTATTGGCTTGAGCTCCACGTACAGAAGTGATGTGAAGATCGTGGTTCTTGTCAATGAGAGCCAACATCCTCTGGGAAGATGGACCAGCATGGCTGAGAGAGATGGCCAGGACATCGAGAGTGTGTTGGAGAGGACGGCCATCCCCTAGCTCCCTACCACTCCCAGTGTCAAACACATGGATGACTGCAAGTAGTAAGGAATGGTAGTGCAGTTTGTGTCAACTCAAATGTAGTGCCGTGTACAAAAGATGAGCTTATATAGAATTAAGATTGTTGGACGGTACATAGATTGGGTGTAGTATTTATTGTAAGTACAATCACAGTAGTACTTTAGCTTGGACGAATGTTCCATGCATCAGAACATTTTCAAACAATGATTATGCAATGACATTAAGTTTACCACCAGGTACTGGATTAAAGGCAGTAAGTTATGCATAAAATCGGAATAGATTCAGCTAACCAGTGCAACCAACACATTGTTAGAATACTAAGGAAGCATGTCAGAGGTTTACAGAGGGTATATAAATGTTTGTAAAACATAGCCTACAACAGGTACACACTAGCTTCATTCCCAGGCTCCCCCTTTGAAAGTAAAATGGAAGTGCATAACTTCTGGTGAGTGTGGACTCACGGAGAGGGAGCCTGGGAACGAGGCTTGGGTATCATGCAACAATGCCGTTTTATGGTGGTGGTTGAGAATCAGCTACATACGTTTTTCATCCTTCTTGTCCTTGATGGCTACAGTATCAACACACACTGCCACGCTCTGATGACTGAGGGAGTCGGCAACTAGACCGGGGGACTTGAGACTGCACACCTGACGACCTTCATAAGATATGATTTGAATGCCAGACACACTATCAGCCAACAAGAAGTGCCTGAAGAGATAAGATGAAGAAACTTGCTAAGACGAATAAACATTCAATATCTTTCGAAACAGTTAGGAGGCTATATTATATTTCATTGTAGGTGCATGATGTATGTTTAAGGTGCATGTATGTTTAGGCCAATCAATGTTCAAACCTGTAAAATATTAGTTCCACCTGTACTTATTAGAGTAAAGTTATTTACAATCAAATTGAATATTGAAAATTGAAAAAAAATTGAATAAAGTTATTTACAATCAAATAGAATATTGAAAATTGAAAAAAAAATTTAATGTTCAAGCTTCATAACTCCAGTGCAGAAATGAAGATCTATTATTAAGTTTTACATAACCCCAAATTGAATTTTGTCCAGCTAATTCAAAATTCAATTTTGCAAAAGAAAAAAACAAACGGTTAAACGATATTGGTGGGTGAGTGTATAGTTGGTTCACTCAACATTTAGCTGATATTAAAAATTGCTTTCTGCTTTTTTATGTGATTTCAAAGTTCATATGAAATGGAAAAGGATTCTGCTCCAATTCCAACTTTACAACTTACAAATCAAAAATTGAAAATTGAATCTGAGACTAAAATTTGTTTCCCATTTTTATGATCAAATTTGAAACATTATGTAAAGTTAGTCTTCCATTTAAATTGAAAATTGGAAAAATTGAATATAAATCCAAAATTCATTATCCTATTATAAGTCAAAACTTCCAAAATTTATTATCAGATGACCCTATGAAAGCCCTCCCTGGCTACAAATGAACCAAGATTAAACAGACTATAGAAAATTCAATGTCCAGATTGAAAATTCAATGTCAAGATTGAAATTTCAGTCCATTAAAATTTCAATCCATTGAAAAGTCAATGTCCAAGATTGAAATTTCAATCCATTGAAAATTCAATGTCCAGATTGAAATTTCAGTTCATTGAAAATCAATGTCTAGATTAAAATTTCAATCCATTGAAAATTCAATGTCAAGATTGAAATTTCAATCCACTGAAAATTCAATGTCTAGATTGAAAATTCAATGTCAAGATTGAAATTTCAATCCATTGAAAATTCAATGTCTACATTGAAAATTCAATATCAAGATTGAAATTTCAATCCATTGAAAATTCAATGTCCAGATTAAATTTCAATCCATCGAAAAATCAATTGAAATTAAATCAATTGAAATTTCAATCTATTTAATTTAATTGAAGGTCCAATTGAAAATTAAAATGAATTTTCCGTTGAAAAGCCATTCACTTGAAAATTAAAATGAAATTTCGTTGATATTCCAATTTAGAATTTTCAATGGATCAAAAAATTGGATTTTCAATCTGGACATTGAATTTTCACGGATTGAAATTTCAATTTAATTTTCAACGGACTAAAATTTCAATTGAATTTTTCAATCTAGACATTAAATTTCAAGTTCTAAATTGTTAGAAAATCGATTGACCCAAATTATACATGCACCATTGTGAGTGTCAGACACATACACAGCTGTCAAAGACAAAAAAGACAATCTCACAAAATTTCCATTTTACCGGTTTATCATAGTTTATGATACATTGTTTGATTATAACAACATTGCAGTTTTGTTGGTTATTATGTACAAAGGATGGAGACATAGCAATGATCACTTTAGTAATATAGCATGTACACTACCTCTCTGCTTGTTTAATGATGCTCACTGCTCCATTCTTCAAGTCCATGGTCACTGGTGTGGTCCAATTACGAGAGCTACATTGAGATATAACATTTTGCAACATACCGTAAAACTGAAATATTGATGGGGATTTTAATATGACAGTCAAAGTCCCTATCGTCAAATTCAAGTCCGCCAATCTGCAGAATAACCTGTCAAATTTTTGGACTGTCAATACTATCAACTATACACTAGTACTCTTGGTTCATTGATAATTAGTCGCATTCAAATGTCTGGGCATTGTTTACAAGTATACATACTTATACATGTGTCTCACTTGTATATGTAACACTGTGTTGCCGTGGTTACCACTAGATGTCCCCACCCTAGCGATGTCTTGATGATGCGTTCGTGAAACTCCAAGTGTTCTCTTGCGTCGTTGAGCACATTACGAACCTCAATGGAATTGTTCCCCTTCACCGTGGCTTCCAGATTGTGCCATTCAAGGTGTCTACATGTAATGGATGAGTTTGAATGGATGTCTCTTTGCATTCAGAGACACCACAACTATTATCTAAATGACTTAGAAGTACCTGTCAACAATTTGAGCAAACAAGACTTGTCCGTTGCCACAAGCTCCTGCAAATTGTGTACCGTCTTCAGTCCACGCTATCTTGAGAACTGTTCCTGTGGAAGGCTTCTCTAAGCTGTGGGACCACTATAGGTATATGGAGAATAGTGTAATATTATATGGCATGCTTGTGTTTGTAATTACGTATGTAAGTATTGTATACATGTGGCTGTGTGTGTATTTGAATAGTTGGCATCAAGATAATGTATTCTTGACAATAATTTTATATTGTGCAGAAAAGATGATGTTTGTCTTCTTGTGAGTTGTGTTTTGGAATTGATTTTATGAAAGACTCACGCCAGCTCTGTCACACAGACGTAGTGTATTGAATGCTCCTACTGCAAACAGTTCACCTATATATAGCACAAGTCAACAACATATCAATTCCACCCTCATAGTTCCATACACACACCTAACTTGAATCTTATTCTTACCATCAGGGGACCAGGCCAAGGATGATATGGGGGAATCATGGATGTAAGAGCTATACAGACTGCGACCATAGCCATCCCAAACCTACAATCAAACATACATGTCATTTTCCATTCTTGATGATTTCTATAATGGTATATATACATATATAATACATAGGAATCTTAAGACAACTGATAAATAATTATTCAGTGGTGAGTTTAGAGTTCTTCTCACTTTGTACTTCCTGTCCTCCCCTCCTGACACTATCAGACCGTTAGCTCTGCTCCAGTCAGCACCCAGTACTAATCCGTCGTGAGCTTTCCACTGGGTCGATTTCAGTGCCGGTTGGAGTGGCTTAATCACCAGGGACTTCCCACTTGTGTAGAGAACTTGATCGGAATCTGGAGACCAGCATCCTGAATACACAGGACTGCCTGGATGGGGAGAGGGTTCAGAGATTGTCAATAAATCGTAGCAATAAGCTCAAAGTTTAAAGCTTTTTTTATTTATTTATTTTTTTTATTCATAACAATTTTGCATCTAATCGCAAGGATACACACAGTAGCTTCTAAGCTAATTTGTGGTATGCACCACTAATAAAAAAAATCAGTCACTACAATTATGGGCTAAGTCTTCAACCTGGCTCAAGTGTGAGCAGCAATGGACGTCCAACTTTGATCTCTACCCAGCAATAAAAAAAAAAGAAAAAAAAAGGTAGCTTAGGATTATGATCTAACAGTACAGATACAAGGAGTCGTGCACAATTGCAAATAGCATACACATAAGAAGGCTACAAAGTGGACCCAATATTTGTCAACTACATAATATAGTACATGCAGTTAACTTCCACTGCATACCAGCTTGTGTTAGGATAGTCCTTAGCATACCACTCCGAGACCATATCTTAGCAGCACCATCTTCACCATCTGAATATATACAGTGTACGTGTATGTGTATAGCAACATGAATGGGTCATACATGCAGTGAAACCTCAAAATAAAGGACACTTAGGGGACAGTATAAATTCGGCTTGTTTGTCCTTTGTAGAGAGGTTGTCCTCTTCTGGGAACTAACAATCGTTTTTTGTTGAGAGGTTTATAATACAGTGTCCCTATTTCGGAAGGTCCATTATCAGAGGTTCTACTATAAACAATGTTATGGAAAAAAAAAAATTGGAATCAATCAACCACTCACATGTGAATAGTGCAGTTCCATCATTGCTCCAGTGAGCACCCAGCACAGCTCCCCTGTGAGCTTCAACAGCCTTCTCCACTCTACCAAGACGTGACACCAGCAAGAACTTACCTACAAAAATCATCAACATAATATTAATTACACAAAACATCATTGTAAAAAGATGAACAGGATTGTAAAAAAATGTATGAAGATTTTACCGTCAGTACAGGCCAGTACAAAGAGCTCGGACTGAGAGGACTGTTTTCTAGCGCCAATTCCGCTGGTGGGGAACCAGTGAATGTGAGTCACAAATGTCTCCTTAGGAAGTGCAATAACCTGAGGATACCATAGATGCACTGAAAGTGACACAATTAAACATTTATCTACACATGTTGAGGAAGGCTGCTCTAAAACAGAACACAGGTATCTTGATAAGGAAACCAATATGTGTACTCATCCGAGTTGAATTGAGCCTTAACATATGTTGAGGAAGGCTGCGCTAAAACAGAACACCGCTTGTTTGCTTGTCAATGCCCGTGACACAGGTATCGACAAGGTGGACAAGGTACGTAAGTGCACATTCATGTGGTAGCCCACACTGTCTCACTGGGTACAAACCAACCTGATTGGTGTCTCCAGTATTAAAGTTCCATCTCAGTATCTGATGGTCATCGCTGCATAAAATCAATGATCATGTTGGAATACTTGTCCATGCAATCTGGTGTGCCAAACCCTTGGTGCACTAGACATAGGCTTGTTATACTATTGCCCATGTTAGTCTGGCACAGCCAGCCCCTTAAACTTCCCGCTTGCATATGTGAGGTCTAGTAAAGGGGATGGCTAATGGGGTGGCTAGTCTGGCGTATCCAGATCCTTTGCACACACACTATACACACGCACGGGAAAAAGTGTGTAAACGAGTGTGTAAAGGGTCCGGATACGCCAGATTGTGCACATGTCTTAGAGTGAGCGTATTTTTAAATCAAAGATGAGCTATTCTCTGCATCTACAATATACTTACCTTACTGAGAAGAGCTCATTTGAGCTGGCCCACCCTAAACAGCTGACCAAGTCACCATGTGTGGGCAAAGAGTCAAGGAACACATATGTACAACATACCTTCGGGCTATTCAGGGTAGATTTACTATTTTTATTTAAGGATATGTTTTGGTTCTTTCTGCAAACTCAATTTCAGCTTCATGTTCTCCAAAGTTTCGCCCTCTTTCATCCAACTAGCAAGCTGTGGATTGGATTTGTTTGTCCATTGCCATGGGAGTAGATTTTAATTTATCGGAAAGCAAACATCCGCTTCGTACATTTAGAGAAAATAATTACGGTATGGTACCATTCACGCCTACACTACGCCCCCCGGTGCGCGTGCACATTTCGCGAACGTTCTACAGTGACGTGGAAGTGCAAGCAGGCCAGATCCAGTTCTAGCTGGACTGTAACAGTTTATAATAGACACATTGCATCACCTGTCAAGTCAAGTCAAGTTATGTTTATGGAGAACTACAGTAATATTATTAATGTCAACGCTGTCTGCTGACCGTCTACATAGTGGAGCCTTCGCTGTCAAGTCTAGCAGTTCCTTTCCCACCGAAATGCCTATGATGCCCGATACTGAGCAGTCTATGAACGAGACTACCAAAGACGCTGAATCCTCCAGCACTGTTCCTGTCGAGCCTACAGCTCAAGACATTGCTGCAACTGGCGCCGTTTCTCCTAAACTAACCGTGAGCAGTACAGGTAGCAGCAGCACCAGTGGTATGGGGAAGCCAGTCCGTGATTCGTCTTGGTTGGAGCTGGACATCTGCAGAGACTTCATGAGAGGCTACCTGTGTCCCAGGGGAGACCAGTGTCGGTTTGCACACCCCGAGCATGGAGTACTGACCAAAGAAAATAAAGTTACATGTTGCTATGACTTTCTCAAAGTGAGTAGCAGTAAAGTAAAATTATGTAGTAGCTCAGTATCTATTTTTGATGTATAATTTGAGTTCTTATTTTCTTTCTTTAAAGGACCGATGTTTTCGTGAGCACTGTAAGTATTTTCACCCGCCTCCTCACATCAAGGAGAAACTTGTAACAGCAGGAAAACAGTTTGGAGCGATGATGTCAAACATGTTCTTTCTACCAGCTACGGCTTCCTATCCTCCAGTAAGAGTAGCTATTGCTCTTGAGGGGGATGCATGTGCCAATAAGATTAAAAAAAAATATCAGCATTAGTATATATGTGTCAATGTTGGTCTTTAATATGAGAGTGTTTGGTGAGTGACAGCAAGAGTCATAGTACACTCTTGGTGATAGTGTAAAAACTTTCCCAGTGCTTGCAGTGACCTGTTACTGCTGACAAAGTGTTGGTGGTTTCATGGTTTTCCTGGCCTCTACATCAAGTTTAGTCTTGCTCACACCACTAGGCCAGCTTACTGTGCACATTCCTGTTGTCCAGTCAAACAATATTTGCCTTATAATCTTCACGCACAAAAAACATAAATGTCCCAATGTCGTCACATATAATCATTAATTACCATTCGCTGTTCAACAAGTGCTGTGCTCTCATCCGATATTGTTCTCTTACAGCCTGTCTTTGGATACGACCAGTGTGTCTACACTCCTGGACCACCTGGTGGGCTTCTCCCAGCTCCTGTCATTTCACCGTTTGGTGCTGTTACAGATCGACTTCACATTTGTCCAGAATTTTTGCGAGGACAGTGTAGTGTTGAGCATTGTCCATTCGTCCATCCAGGTAAGTGTGTGCATGTGCGTGTGAGTGTGCACATGTGATTGATTGTTGTGTGTGTGTGTGTGTGTGTGTGCATGCGTGTGCATGTGTGCATGTGTGTGCGTGTGCGTGTGNTCTCTCTCTCTCTCTCTCTCTCTCTCTCTGTGTGTGTGTGTGTGTGTGTGAGATAATACTACAATATCATGTATGGGCATGTATCTACATTGAGTTTTGATTTGATTGGGCTTGTATCTACATTAAGTTTTCATTCAATGCAGCTGACCTCCCCACTGAGTGTTATTCAACCCCCCTCCTCACCAAATATGGACCTTGTAAATGGTGAGTGACCCGTCAGCTGCAGGTAATTTGTGACCAGTTGACCCTTCCCTATACTTACTTGAACAGGGCACCAAAGTATCCCCACAGAGTAACATGTTTCATCAGTTCATCCGTATTAATTCTCCTTGTGTGAGAACTCCAATTGTGTTTTGTTGAATTATTGTTTACTTAATTATTATTATTATTATTAATGCACATACTGATGTTGTATTTGTGTTAATAATTACAGTATATTAAGTTTTATATAACTTGTATGTCAATTGAATGTTTGTGAATTTTCATAATTGAATATAACCCCTTATATCATTGCATTAATATTAAAAAAATGATTTTCATTTCTTTCCAATGATGTAGTTGTCAGAAGCATGTACACATGTGATATAAACGGCGCATTATCAAAATTTAGGAGCCCAACAGTATAATTATGGCATGCATTGTATGATTGATAAGTGATAAGATAATTGTGGCACAAATTTCCTGACTCAACATTGAAATGTGGTACATGGTCGACATTGCTGTAAATCATCCTTCGACCTTCCATGACGTCATTTAGTAATTTCTAAGCATTTCGCTGATTTAGATTTCTTTGTAATAAAAGAAGGCACAGAAAGATGGTGAGGTTTTGTTTATCTCTCTATATGAGTGCATAACCTTCATCTTGCTTAATTTTACTCCCTTTAGATTCAGTACGTGCTTCTTTTCAGTCGCCAGGGAAAGGTGAGACTTCAAAAATGGTACCAAGCTTTCCAGACTAAAGAAAAGAAGAAGATTCAACGAGAACTGGTCCAGACTGTGCTCTCGAGAAAATCAAAGATGTGTAATATTTTAGAGTACAAAGACTTAAAGATTGTCTACAAAAGGTGAGCTAAATCTCATCACTTTCTAAATAAAGCCCACCATTGCATGTTTATCGTGCTCAGATATGCAAGTCTGTACTTCTGTGCTGCTATCGAGCCGGAAGACAATGAGCTCATTACTCTTGAGATTATTCACAGATATGTTGAACTCCTGGACAAGTATTTTGGAAGTGTAAGTGAAAGTGCTGTCACTTTGGCAATTTATGGACATGCAGTATTTTATTATTCAATTATATTTGTAATAGGTGTGTGAACTTGACATCATTTTCAACTTTGAGAAGGTAAACATCAGTTGTACTGATAATGTCCCGTCCCTGCCTGACCTATTACTACACTAATGGAAGCGAGGAAGGCCTGATTTATATCTACTTACTCTGTACACATATCTACTCATATCATACACACACTCCATTCAGGCGTACTACATGTTGGATGAGTTGTTGGTGGGCGGTGAGATCCAGGAAACGAGTAAAAAGAACATCATTAGAGCTGTCACTGCACAAGACATGCTCCAGGAGGTATGCCGTCTTACGTTGTAATTATAATGTGTGTGTGTGTGTGTGTGTGTTCCCATTGGCCTTCTGTTCTGTCAATATAATAGTGTGCATGGGTTGGCTGCCTAATTGTGCACCAATGTAGTCAGATCGTCTAGGTTGTTGTAGCAGAAAGGAAGCACTTAATTTTAAGCAAATGCTTGGTACCCTTAGCCTTGTTCCCAGGCTCTCCCCTCTTTTTTCCAAAAAAAAAAAAAATCTAAGGGAAGGGCCTGGGATTGAGGCTATGGTACCTTTGCAATTGTATATATACTCTAAGCTGAGAGTTTTGAAGTTTAGTTTCAGATAAGTATATATGTAGTTGACGGTTTAATAGTACGAACCATACAAGGTTGGCCCCATTAATGACGTTAGGAACAAACTGATAATTTCTTTGGAAAAAAACAACAAAATTTTCTTCCCATATTTTCAACTGTACCAAGTGTGATGTTTCATTTTTAATCTGTTTTAATTATGCCCCTCCCATTTCTCTCAATTTTATTAGGAGACTGAGAACCCTAGAAGTTCATCTTCTCTCTTAGAAGAAATGGGACTGGCATAGTTTTGTATTATAGTACTGTTTTACTTTATTATTTTCCATAATGTTTATCTCTCTCCTTTTTTATTCGACTGTTTTACTATTTTTTGTTTTGTTTGTTGTGTTTTAGGATGAAAAGTTCAAAGCACTGCAAGAATATAGCTTGATCTAACATTGTGGGCGTGTCGTGTGATAGCATTTGCACGTGATGCTCTTTACCTATAAATACAGTCATGTCCTTGATCATATTCATTGAAGGTTTCAAGTATGCAAAACAGTATCCTATATTAAAACTGTACAAGTTGTCAAGTGCAAAAGCGCAAGCAATTTGTTCGTTTTGTGTTCAACACTGATTGCTATAGACAAAGCAATGGCTAATAATGAAGAATCAGTCCCTGTGGTAGTTTCAAAAGCTGCTGGCAGTCGCGAATCCAGTCCAGAAGATCACAACACAGAATTTCAGCACAGTATGGAGTCTCTCATCGGTTCAGACTCGAGTGGAGAGCTCATTTTTGCTGAAGAAGACGACGATAGCTCCCAGCAGGTTGCTGGGGAACAGCTCTCTGATCGTGAGGGCAGCGCTGCGGATGAGGAAGTGACAGCCATGAATGGCACTCACCACAACAGCGAAGCCAGTCGAAGTGAGCCTCAAGAACCAGCAGTTGACGAGAAGCAAGAGAGTGAGGAGACCAAGACTAGAAAGAAGAGACGTCTAGGAAGCAGAAGAGAGAGAAAGATTAGCATTACTTCGTCGAATACTGCACGGGTAAGCCAATGGCATGATGAGTGTTGTGTGTTGTAAAAAGGTTTATAATTAGAAGCAGCTGGTGTACCAATAAACTACCTAGTTGTGTAGCAAAGTAAGTTGGGATTCACCTGTAGTAATTACTGTGCACAGTCTTTTACAAAATCACTGGCAAGTTGATAGACAGCTAGAGATAAAATGTCCTATATAATTTTACAAATGGGGTGCTGCTGTAGGTTTGTATAAAAAGCATAGCAAGAATCTCTTATCAGACTGAGACTGGTTATGATCTGATACTAGACAGTGTGTGTGTTTGTGTAGAAGGGGGGTCTATGCATTATGTGAAAAGGCGTAATAAATTTACAATGGGATGGCAATATACTTTGTAATACTTCGTTGGTTAGCACCAATCACTGAAAGTCAAGCAACTGTTAACACTACCAAGGAAGTGATTTCTCTCTCTCTCTCTCTCTCTCTCTCTCTCTCTCTCTCTCTCTCTCTCTCTCTCTCTTTCTCTCTCACATGAGCTCTTCGTGTGTTGTCTGTCCTCTGCCATGAGTTGAGAGAAGAGCCATTAAGAGAGGAAGTGTTCTTAATTAAATTGCTTAATTAGTAGACAGCGTTGAACTAATTGTCCTTGTAATGGCATGGTGGATAATGAACACATCACACTGCGTGCAAACTATAAATATAAACAGGTTTTCCTCACACACGCACACACACACACACACACACACACACACTAGATGGATACCATCAAAGAAGGATATTTGACACAACAAGGCAGACTCCAGGTGAGGGCTCACTATGTTTGTGCACACATGCTCACACAGATCACCACATGCCTCCCACTCAATCTCACCATTGATTGCCCACACGCCTACTCCTAATCACCATTGTATCAAATGTCACCATATTCTTTATCTCGTCAATCTGCAATCAATACCAATGAATTCTATTCTGGTATGGGACTACCATGTCATATCTTTAACTTTTATTCAGCCCCCTTTTTTCAGTATTGATTGTATCTTCATGTGCCCTCCCATTGCATTAGCTAAATAGTGCATTGGTTCGCATTACCACTTCCTGAAGAGTAGAGAGAAATTGATGCGCTTCTTCAACCACTTCCCTGTGTTTGGTGCCCCCAGTTTCAGTCCTTGAGTCACCATAGTGACCAATAACAGTTTGCCACTGTCTGTGGTCAAAGGCAATGTATTATATTACAGAATGTACAAGCTGGTCTTGTGTTCTCACTGTTCTATGTTGTGTTCTGTAAGTCGATAGCCGGTAGTCAAATGTGTGCGTGAAATGAGAATACACTGCAATAGTGGGATCTGGTGTCTCAATGTGTATTTTGCACTCTCATAGCAACCAACAGCATTGTACTGTGATACACTGCCCAGTGGAGAGTGTTCAAAAACAGCCCATTGTTGTATTGGTGGTACACATTGTGCTCTCTCTGTGTGTGTATGAGGTCCTTTAGTCCCTCTCTCCTCCGTGCATCTCTATGTAGGATTGGTCTTGCCTCATTTGTAGCTGTTATTGTAGCCTTGTCTTGTAGCGGAAGTAGTCCATGATGTAAGTAAGGTCCGTCTCTTTCCCTCTGAGTCTCTCTCTCTCTCTCTCTCCCTAGCCTCCTGTATGTCCAGCACATACTGATTACTGGGTGTGTGGGTTGATTTGTGGTACAGGTATTTTGTTCGACTTGTTCAGAGGTAGCAATTTTGGATGGCTTCCCCGACTGGACATGGTATTGTGGGTGGTTTGAAATGTTTTCTTGGTTCATTCGTTGGTCAGTGTGTGTTGTGCACATAATTTGTACCATTTGATTTGAAATGACTTTGTGTGTTTGTGTCTGTCTGTGTGTTTTGTGTGTATATGCACTTCGTGATGGTGTGTGTGTGTGTGTGTGTGTGTGTGTGTGTGTGTGTGTGTGTGTGCCATTAGGATGCATTGTGTGGTAGTAAAGGTACTGGTATGATCTTTGCCAACATATTTTTAGGTCTTTTTTTAAGCATGTACTTTTCTTTCTTTCTTCTTGCTCAATATTTCTGAAAGTGGTGGGTGTTTAAATCAATGTACCCTGTGCTCAGTATAAACTGGGAGAAGCCCTTTATTGGAAGTGTTCAGCTGTTTTTCCTCCCTGCCTGCCAAGATGTGTGGGAGGTAATGTACACAACCAACTGATGTCACACTTCAGTCAACATCCTCACTGGAGTCCTGGGTACACTCACCTTTCCAGCCACCACTTCCTTAATTCCTTCTGGGTGTACTTTTGTAGCCTCTTCTAAACCGAAATGACTAATTTTGGTGTGTTCGATCTGAAAACACCTTATGTGTAATATTGATATTATATCTATTTTTGGAAGTTTTGATATTAATAGTTTTTGCTTTCTGGTTGGCTTTTGGATGCTTTGTAGTTAGAAATGAAGTGCATGATTCCACCTGCATGGTACTAACTAGCAGCCTTTCTCTTGTTGTGGATTGTAGACCTTTTGTGATTCGTGTCACGCAATAGTGCAAAGCTAGAGTGTAGTATGTGGTGTTTCTGTATTGTGCAATTAGGTGGGTGGAAGACACTCAGTATGTACATGTGTAGTTGTAGTGTACGTATGTTTGTATGTGTGTTTGTCATAGTACAACTTTTGTACCTTGATTATACTGGGATTCCACTGTCGCCCACATCACTGGCACTGTTCAAAGACACTCGTGACACTGTAAGCATCTGCTCTACATGGGTTTCCCAGTGTGTAGAAATTCACACTTATTTACACGCACACACACTCACATACTCTCACACGCACAACTATACATATCTTATGCATATCCTAGCTCCATATACACTTTCACACGCACGCGTACACACACACACACACACACACACACACACACACACACACACACACACACACACACAAACACACACACACACACAGAGGTGGGTAAAGAAGTACATTTCAATAATGGCCGACCATTTGTACATTTCCAAGAGCAAAGAAGACAAACTTCGCGAGGAGATCTTCCTCAAAGATGTCACTGTTGCTGAAAACAGCACAAAGAATGTCAACCACAGTTTCACCGTAAGAACTACAATCAGAGCTAGCATAAACTTTATGTAAGGCCATTTTAATGGTTGCATGTTTTGATTTCTGTAGGTATTGACTCCATTTCAACATGTCTGCTTCGCTGCAAGTTCTCGTAAAGAGATGGAAGAATGGATTGGTGCTTTTAAGCTGGCTGCTTCTAAATCTAAAGAACCAGTAAGTGTAGCTTTTGTGTGTGTGTTTGTTTGTTTGTATGTGTGTATGTGTGTGTGTGTGTGTGTGTGTGTGTGTGTGTGTGTGTGTGTGTGTGTTGCTCATATTGATTGTTGACACTTGTGTTACAAACACATTGAGTGTTAAACAGTAACTAACGTGAAATAAGTATTGTCAAAAGTCTGTTTCCTCTAGTGACTTTAATAGTTGTCATAAGTATAAAATTACATAGTCCAAGAATTGATATAGATCAAAATCAATTCTATCGCCTTGTTTAGCAAAAGCCATGAAACTACCTGTGGTTTGTACGTTTCCATTTCTATATCTAGCCTGGTGTGATCTCTCCAGTGTTGTCTATATTTAGTCTGGGAAAGTTTCACAAAGGGATTAAGTAGACCTTTCCTGCTTTGTGGTCACTGGGTTGCAGTTTGTGTGGGACTTTTGTATGGCTACTGATGTAAGAGTAGGCAAGAAGACAAATTACCCCTGTGCTCTGATCTGTGGGATGTAGCAAGGATGATGGCTTTTCAAACCTATTGTTTGAAGTGGCCCAGCTAGCTCATACAGTGCATGTATTCGTGTGTAGGTACAGTACTTGTATACAGTATACAGTAAAGCTCCAAATTTTTGTGGCACCAAAAGTTCGTGAAAAGCCTGTCTTTGCTGTTTAGAACTAATTTTCGTGAATCACAATCTCTAACATTAAAATGCCAATATATGCACAATTTTCTGAATTTTCATGGAGATATGTGGTCTGATCATGAAATTTGTGAAAATATTGTGCCACGAAAATTTGGAACTATATTGTATCTCTTTGCAAACCAAACTTACCAATAAAAGTCAGTAGGGGATCATGAAACGAATGTACAAATATATGATTTATTTTTTTTGGTAGGCACAAAGTTATTATACAGCCATATTATGTACTAAATGCACATGCAGATTGTCACAGAGGCACTCCAACATTTGGAGGGGCACCACAGTTGGTTTGCCTGCTCCCACAGTCGGCCTACCTACTGCAATGTGTGCCGAGAGGCCCTCCACGGTGTGGCCTGGCACGGCCTCTCCTGTGAGGTGTGCAAGTTCAAGAGCCATCGGAGATGTGTATTTCAAGTGAAGAAAGCTTGCAAGTGGACCACCAGGAGCAGTTTACAGAGAGATAACGTACAGCTAGGACAAGATGTGAGTGTCTCAACCGTGTGCAAAATTAGTGGCACTCACAAGTTCTTGAGCGTATGACAAGCCTGTTACTGTATCAGACATATTTTTTTCGTTTGTAAATCATGATACATCTATGTATTGCATGCAATTTTCACCAATCTGATCACAATATTCACAAAAATTTTGTGTCAAAAAATTGTTGATAATTCACTCTGTTGCTGTACCTCATATTCGTAGTGCCCTTCTCTCACTAATTCATGTACACATTTATGCATTTTACAGTTCTCAATTCCTCATCAGTGGATTGAAGGGAACCTTCCCACGGGTTCAAAGTGCATCGTCTGTGAGCGTGCGTGTGGTAGTGTGCGTCGTCTTCAAGACTATAGATGTCTCTGGTGCAAGTGGACTGTAAGTTAACCACAACTGATTGGGTATATAACAATTACATCGTGATGATGTCATTGCAGATTCACAATGAGTGTCTTGATAAAGCTGAAAAGGTTTGCTCTCTTGGGGATCACTGTCTGTCTGTCCTCCCTCCATCAGCTCTACAGAGGTCAGATGCCATCAGGAAGGATATGTGGGAGGTGTGTGTGTGTGTGTGTGTGTGTGTGTGTGTGTGTGTGTGTGTGTGTGTGTGTGTGTGTGTGTGTGTGTGTGTGTNGAGAGAGAGAGAGAGAGAGAGAGAGAGAGAGAGAGGGCGAAGAGCTTGTAATATTTTGTGTGACATAGCCAACTGTGGTTTGTGAAAATTCTTTCCCTAAGTTACACATTACCAGGTGGGGATATCACTTTCAATTCATATACTATTATTATATATACCTCTCCATATTATGTGAGCACATCCTGTTTGATGGGTGCTATTGCATTGCTCAGGGAATGGTAGTGGTGGTGGTGGTAGGGGTCTTTGTGTGTTCATGTCCCTGTTCCAGGAACTGACCCCACTATGGTCAGCCTCTAGGAAGAGTGAAACCTTACAATACTGTTGCATCCTGCATTGCATTGGGGAATAATTTACCATTCTGTTTCAATGTAACAGTACATGTATATCCTCTTATCTGTTGACAACAACCATTCAGTTAAATTCCCATTCTTCATTCCATTCCAGCCTTACAAGGTGTACGGTCACAGTCCCATTCTGGCGTGTGTCAATTCCAAGAGCGGTGACAACCAAGGTGTAAAGTTCCTTCGTCGGCTCAAGTACTGGTTGAATCCAGCTCAGGTGTTTGATCTGGCCATTTCTGGACCTGATATTGGGTTAGCTTTACGTGTACATGCACCATAGCTTGCTAGTGCGATTGGTGAAAATTTAAAATGTACATGTATAGCAATCTTTGTGATTATCAAATCGGTCGAAATAATGAAAATTAGACAAGTGAAAATTTTTAGCAGTGAAAATATTCTGATCAATAGTAATCGTCATAGCTTTCATATATACACTGCACATAGCTTTCCAAGGCTTACACAATTTTCACAGAGCCAGATAGACTCCATGGCATTCCATCAGAATAATGGCTGCATATGTGTGTGTGTGTGTGTGTGTGTGTGTGTGTGTGATGTGTTTCACATTCAGTTGTCTTGTGCACTAATACAGGGTGCAGCTCTTTCAGAGATTTGAGAAGTTTCGTGTTCTTGTTCTTGGTGGGGATGGCAGCATTGGCTGGGTCCTCTCAACCATTGACAAGTACAACCTTCATTCCAAGGTGGGTATACCGTATAGCCGGAAATATTGACGGGGATTTTAATTTGACGGTTTGACGGTCAAAGTCCAAATCGTCAAATTTAAATCCGCCAATATTTTGGGCGCCGTATATGAATGTATTGTGCGCACGCGCAAATCGTCAAATTTAAATTCGTCAATATTTTTATTTTACGTTCTGCGGAGCAAACCGGCAAATTTTTTGACCGTCAATATTTCCGGCTATACGGTAGCTTGCACACACTCACACACACACATAATCAAAAAATGTTTACTTATTTTCTATTGCTAGAAAGTTTTCTAAACTTTTGACTGTTAATACTGAATAAGTCAATGATCTATCTTACATTGTGATAAACAATAACTCATATTTACACACACATTACGAATCAGTGGAAAAAATCTTTAGATCTAGCCAGGATTTGAAGCCTAGATCTTTTAAATTCTAGTTGAATGCTCTCATCACTAAGCTACTAGAATCCATGGGCATTGGAGTGGCTA
>CAXIPT010000005.1:4777267-4795809 GCA_964030475.1 Tethya wilhelma | reverse complement strand
CACACACACACACACACACACACACACACACACAGTGCATGGTAGGTGTTGTGCCACTGGGGACTGGCAACGACATGGCTCGTGTGTTGGGTTGGGGAGCCCAGTTTCACGACGAAGAAAAGCTCCCACAGATCCTCTCTGAAATGGAGCAGTCCTCATTCAAGTTACTGGACAGATGGAGTGTCCAGTACACTCCTGATCAAAATGTTGACATTCAGCACATGTTTAAGGCCTCCAGTGTGAGTGTGAGTGTGTGTACGAAACTTTGTTGGCTCTCTCTCTCTCTCTCTCTCTCTCTCTCTCTCTCTCTCTCTCTCTCTCTCTCGTTGAAAAACTTCATTGATTTAATACACATGTTACAAAAATCAACATGAATGAACAATGAGGGGTGAAGGTATTCAAGGTCACATTGTCATAATGTTCTACAAAAACATTGCACAATCACTTGGCTTCAGCCGCTAATACATAACACAAAACAAATGTAAATAATATATATATAATGATGATACCAAGAGAGAAGTAGAAATAAATGGACTAAAGATAAATAGACCTATTTCTACTGCACCAAATTTTAAATGATCCAATAATAGCCTGTTTTGATGCAGTTTGCAATAAATCAACTGATTGTTTTTTAGATAGAGAGAGTAGATTTGTTAGTTTCCTAAAACCCTGGAAGTTTGGCATACCTCTTGAGCCCATTTCAATTGATAAAAAAGTGACAGTGTACCCAGCCTGTTTAATAGCTGTCACTAAATCAATATATTTCTTCTCTTTTCTGTCTGATGCCTCATTGAATAAGGTATCAAAACACACTGTTAGCTCAAGAAGACAGAATGTTTTCTGAGTTTCATCCCACCAAACAATGTCTGGTTTCAATTCAGTTGGGACGATATGTGTAGGAAATGCGTACTCACCAGACAGATCAACTGTAATGGAGGATGTAGCAGGGAGATTAGCAGCAATAGTGTCATAGATGACCTTCAGCACTGAGTCATGTCTATCTCTCTCTCTCTCTCTCTCTCTCTCTCTCTCTCTCTCTCTCTCTCTCTCTCTTGCTTTTAAGTGTGCGGCACTCGACCATGTATCAAGGTGCCCCCCACTTTAGGGTCATGCAACTATAATGTGTGTGTGTGTACGTGACTAACCAGATGGTCAAAATTATCCCAAATTATGTACAATTATGGTGTACTTTGGTGTTGTGTGCATAATATACTGTATTATGTTTTTGTGTTGTTATGACTGCATGAGTCGAAGTGTACATGTCTGGATATCATGCACATACTTGTCTGTATCGTCAATTAGCTGCTGCACTCGGGATTGCTATGTGTGTTTGTACATGGTTGTGAAGTGAAGTGAAAGTTTCACAGTTTTGAACCCGATATGGTGAAATGTGATAATCATGCATGATGAAATCTGTATTGCTATAATAGTTTCCTGGTGTTGCTGATAGTTGAAATCTGGTGTTGTTTGTTTTATGTGAAAGTGTTTGTGTCCCCTCTTCTTCCTCCAGCCCACCAAGTGTCCTTCCAGCAGTGCTGCTACCTCCTGTTCGTCAACCAGATCCGTTGATTCTGACTCCAGAACTCAGCCTGTGGCCCCATTCCCGGGTCCTGGTACCGGAATGAGACACAGAGTTTTGTCTCCCGGTGATTCTGCTCCTGCTGGACCTAACTTTTCTCCGGACAGTGTGGGGAAAACCTCGCCCGTGAATCAACCTATATTGGAAGAGGTTGACGTTGAGATTGCTGATAATGATCATGAAGAACGGATGAATGGGAATGTGAAATGGAATGGATCCGGGGATCACTTGAATGGTGTCAGCTCAAGAGAAAGAGTGAAGAACTTTCATGAATTGTTGTCGAGTCTTGGAGACCATTTTACGACCACCCTCTTCTCTGAAGATGGAGAGAAGGTGTCTTCATCAGCACAGTAAGTAGATTGGTGCTCATCACTGTAAACATCTTTATTTATTTATTTATTTATTTATTTATTTTTTGCAAAATCATTCATTATAAACTGTTTGCGGAGGTAAATATGACATTACTAGACTGATTCTAGCTAGGAAATAAAATTCTAAATAGCTTCAACTTTTCCTGGCATAAAGAGGTTGTGAAAAGCCTGTCTCTGCTGTTTAGAAGTAATTTTCATGAATCAGATTATTATGCCAATATCTATATTTTTGTGGAGAAAATTGACGTGATATGTAGTCCAATTACAAAATTGATTCACGTGCCATGAAATTTGGAGCCAGTTGGTATTCTTAAACTATGTATATATTTATGAATACTTTTGAATGAACTTTAGAAGTGTTTTACTTTCACCATCTCTCTCCTCTCACTTGTTCAGAGTGCTAGGTCAGTTGGTGAAGGAATTTGTTGCCTCTCTCGTGACCGACCTCCAGAACCAGCTCCACTCTTCAAACTTATCCGAGGGTCTTCAATCTTCCGATCCAATCACCTCTGACCCCCAGCACAACCCGATGTTACAACGATGTCTTGTGTTACAAGAAAAACTGGACGGACTCGTTAAGAACTTACAACAGATCAAAGAGATGACATCATTGTCGTCAGGGGACGATGTGAGCGGTAGGGAAGAGGAGGAGAGGAGGTTCAAGGAGAGAGATGTCTTGATGTCCAGAGCCAACAGTCTCAAGAAGGCACTCAGAGGCGTGGTGGATGCAACAGAGAGAGGTGAGGTGGATGGTTGGTAGCTTCGTAAGCCAGGCCCTCCCCACACGCTTTTGTTGGTAATAAACAAAGTGGGAAAGGCCTGGTTTATAAGGCTAGATGGAAATTAGCCAGCTAGACCATCGACTAGCTTCCTACCTACAGGCTCTTCCCTTTCTTACTGTTTGTGTAAGGTCAAAGGGGAGAGAGAGAGCCTGGGTACGAGGTCAGTGGATGGCCTAGCTATGGCTTTTCATGATAATGTGATGTTTATTGTTGGCCGAGATAATTGTGTGATGCATAATTGTGTTAATTGTGACATCATTAGTTTGGTTAGTGATGTATGACCTGTGGAATATGTTTGAATAGTACTGTGTCATAGCTACTAAATAAAATCATATTTTTCACGAGCAATTTATCGTAATATCTATCCTCGGATATAGCTCTCGATGTTCACCAATCAAAAGAGGACACCCCTGATACTAATGAGCCTTCCAATAAGAGCCCACCACCATCATCATCATCTTCCAGGAGGGCTGTATCGGAGAAGGCAATGTCCCTATTGTTGCAGCGGGAGTCTGCCTCTTCCCTGGCCTCTGTGGTCACACCTGCTCCGTAAGTACATCATCAGTGACACCAGTAGAGAGGGGAGAGAGGGAAATAGGGTAGGGAATGGGGTGATGGACAGCTGTGACTGGAGATTCTGGNGGTGTGTGTGTGTGTGTGTGTGTGTGTGTGTGTGTGTACATGTGTCCAGCAAGGTGTGTGCATACAACTACAGCAAATCTACAAGCACACAAAGAAGCAAGTCGAGAATCTCACATTTTGCTCCACATATTTCAGTGTCTGTTGTAGCAGTCTCTCCTCGGCGGTGGCTAGCCTCGTCCTGGCTGCAAACCTGTGGATGTGGTTGGTGGTCTCCGTCGCACTCAGCCCCACCATCAGCATGTACACCAGGAGGTCATGGAGGGCAATACTCAACAGGTTGTCCTCCTCTGCTCCAAAGGCTTGACGATGGGCCTCTGTCAGAGACTTGTACCTGCATGGACCACAAAATGCAAGCAAAAAAAAAAAAAAAGTAACTTTGTTAAGCTTACTGTTTTGAAGCACTTCTTTATTTAAACCATTGTTTTTGAGTTTCTTGGTAATGAATGCAATATTGAACACAAGTGTCACTGGATGGTACGTAACTGATATTTGTAGTAAAGGTAAGTGGATTCTAATGTTTGATCACAAAATAACTCGATTACACGATTGTAGGTGTTCTCTGGCTCTCTTTCCAGAAATGAAGACATTGAAGTGAAGCACCTTACTGAGGTCTGGCTAGTGTGCAATTCTGCATGCATTTCAATTTAGGGGTAACACACTGTAGTCTGTAACCCCCCCCTTCTTCTAAAACATACACCCTCACCTGGTGTACATGTCGGCTGTTCTCTCATTCCAGCCGAGGTAGTTACGATCTGTTTCAATGGTGGCAATAAACAAGGCATTCCAGAATTTCTTGTCGAGCAAGAACGTTCTCAGGTTGCCAAGCGACTTGATCAACTCTTTGTAGAGGTATAGAGCATTCTTCAAATTTTCACCGTGATAGAAACGAGGGCTCTTTATCAGGTCGGCAAGAACAAACGGCTCCTGTTTGGATTTTGGGGACAACTTTCGAGAGAGCATCGGGGTACTGCCACTCAAGGGAGTGTGGATTGGAGACGGCATAGCACTACTGTGTGCACTTTGACCCCCATCTGTTGTGCTAGCGGTGTGACGTGGTGAGTCGTCTGAAACATCACTCGTCAGTGAAATCAGAGGAGGCGGGGTTGTATTGTGGGTGGAGACTTGAGCGTCAGTGAGTGGTAAAGTGGAAGGAAGAGGTGTTTTATCGGGTAAGTTGGTCGGCTGGTGTTTCGGTGAACTTGTAAGTCCTCGTTGTGATGTTGGAGTTGGAGATTGTTCATCGCCTTCAAAGTGGGATGTGGGTGTGGCACTTCCTGTTGAGGTGGACACTCCCACTTTTAGTTCATTCTTTTCAGAGAGATGTGTCTCACCGTCGTGAACACTGCCATTGCTGAGCTGGGATGTCGACAGAAACTCCCACATGCTATCATCAAGGCTAGCTTCACCATCTGTCAAATCTTTAGTATTACCTTCAATTGGTTCTTTTTTGACACCACCATCAGTTGATTCTTTTTTGACACCACCATCAGTTGATTCTTTTTTGACACCACCATCAGTTGATTCTTCGACACCACCATCAATTGATTCTTTTTTGACACCACCATCAGTTGATTCTTTGACAGCGCCATCAGTTGATTTTTTGACACCACCATCAGTTGATTCTTCTTCGACACCACCACCAGCTGATTCTTTCTCAACATGACCATCAACCATATCTGTTCCCTCTTTGTGAGGTGAGGCGGTGCTGGTACTTGGGCTACTCCCGGCTAAGATTGACGACCCCAGACTGAAAGCACCAAGGAAGGAGAGGCCGAGGACGGACTTCTGTTTTTGCTTGAGGTAGACACAGAAGGCAATTCTCAGGATCAAGAAGACGGAGAAGATGGAGGATTCAGGCTCTTTCTGAAGGTCCTCGTCCACACATTGAAGAAGATATTTCAGTAGTTCCAAGATACCTTTAAAGACAGCTTTGTTGACTCCCTGGAAAAAGAGCAGTGATGATAATAACAGTTTATGATCAGTGAATTTTCTGCATACTGAAACTTCTCAATGAAAACTGTTGTATGGTGAAAACTTCTACAACAAAGACCTCCCCCCTCCATCCTACACCCTCACAGTGATTGAAAAAATCTGGTCATGTAATGACTATTGGTACAACATCTCTCACATAACAACAACAACAAGTGATATCAACAAGTGATATGAGATATTCCATTGGCGACCTACCACTGGTGGTATCTGTTGACTGGTGTTCATGACCAGCTCATCGACTTCTCTCAGGCCTAGCTTCTCCTCCAAGTGCCTCAGCAACATGACCCTTGTCTTCTCGTAGCTGGCCATCTGCTTCAGAGAGGCTGGTTTCGGCCAGGGAAACCCTTGGCCACAAGTAATCTTACCAACAATGTCATGAATTTGGTTGTCAAGTGCTCTGCATTTAGAATAACAAAAATTCCATTATGCACAAATGCACTTATTCTATTTCTGGACAGTGTGAATGCCAGCGTTCAAATGAAAATACTCATAAAATTCTGACTGTATGTACCAGTCCAAGCTACTCACTGTGAGCTGGGACTTGCACCGATGCGGGTCTGTTTCAAAGCAGCAAGCGGTCTTCGCTCTATGGTCGTGCTCAAAGAGGATCGTCTCAAACTGATCAGCGGAGGAGAGACATCGGGAGGGAGGTTGGAACGTGATGGCATGAGGACTGCCGGGAGAACGTCCCTCTCGTGTCCCCTCGGCTCTCGTACGGTCTGCCAACGTCTGATCTTCGTAGACCTGCGGGGGATGTCCCCATCGTCAATGAGCCGAGGGGTGTGGTAGCCACCTCCCCCCTCATAGGGGGTGTGGTAGCCCCCGGCATCTTCTTCTGGACTGTCACTGTGGTCTGAAGTTTACAAAGAAAAAATTTTACAAAGTAAATACCGTATAGTGGGTAAATTTGGTGAGAACTAAATTTGGAAAATTGGAGAATTATTCTTCAAATTGCCAAATTAAAAATCACCAAACAGTTTTATACGCACGTGCGTACATATAAACAATGCAGCATGCAGAATTAAATCGCCAAATTTTAAACCGCCAATCACGCTAAAATGCAAATTCTCCAAATTTTAAGCCTGCCAAATTTACCTTCTATACAGTACATGTAGGTAGAGCATACTTACGATTACAGCAAAGTATGCACCCACCTGTATCAGAGTCTCTAGCAAAACTCTTCATTTCAAATCTGACTCCCTTTTTTTCATTCAAGCTCCTCCTACTACTCAAAGATGACTCAGCCCCTTTTAACTGGCCGTCAATTACATCAGAGACGGGGTACGGCAGGACTGGAACACTTTTAGTGTGTGGGAAGGAAGCTCCGTGGGGAGTGTGGTAACCCACGGCAACGTGNAAGTACATATTTGAAGTCTCAATTGCGTTTGTACATGTATACCTTTAGTGCCAACACGAGTGCAGTGTGTGTGTGTGTGTGTGTGTGTGTGTGTGTGTGTGTTAGTAGCACATATAAGTGATGTTGTTGTTGAGTGTTCTTGTATGTAGGAAGTGACAGTGAGAGCATCAACTCATGCTAGCTAGTATAGGTAACCACATACTGTATCAAGTAACTTGTACAAGTATCAATATCAGTATCAAATTAGTATCAAATTAGTATCAATTTCCAAGTCAATATCTCATTCATGAGAAGGTATTTTTGTCTTAAGTCATTCAAAAGTCATACTTTGTCGAAAAATCAGTATACTATGGATAGTTGTCAGTATAACTCAGCACATCTGATTCATTGGTCAGTATTCTTGCTCAAAGTCAGTACTTATAATATCTCAAGTTCACAAATCAGTATACTAGAGTCAACATGTTAGTATTCTCACTCAGTAAACTCACATTCTCTGCCGTTGGCATGGAGGTAGGGAGGAGTGGGATGACTGGAAACAGATATTGCAGCGGATAGAGGAGGGCTATGATGGTTAGGACACACTCGGAGACAAACGAGGCATCATGGGAGTGAACTATCACCTGCACATTGTATATGTGCAGTCATGCATAACATCATGTAGAAAACACACACAGCAATAATAAAGACTGTTTGAGCATTTGCTGACCCCCACATAGAGAAAATGTTTTACCAATCAACGTGCAAGAAAATAGCTCGTATAAAGCATAGTGGTAGAATAACACACAAGCATACTTGACGTAATTAATAGCAAATCAAAACCGTATCCACTAGAGGGAGTCCACTCACAGAGTTCAAAGAGATAAGGAAACACCCATTACTCATTTAACATGGCTCAACTACTACCAATAACACCCCCCAAGAGACCTTCTTCACCAGTCTAGTTCAACCCCCAGTCCCCAAGTCACTTGGCAAATGGAGGGTGAAACTTATTTGTACCACTTGGACCAAAAATCTTACACAAACTCATCAAACAAGTTACATGTATACCCACAACATATATAAACAATACATAATAATATTATATTATCCAAACCTTCTGCTCTGATAGCACTAGCTTGTATATCTCAATGACTGTACATACACCGAGCCTTCGCAGGACACGATGAATGGGAATATCAAATATCGGGAATCGACTTAGCGATGGATAACAGACTATGAGAGCTGGGTCGACCTCTAGCTCAACCTCGAGAGCATTCGTACCACTTTCCGGGGAGTGTAGAGCGAGCAAGCGTTGAATCCACTCCTCTACTTCTTTCACAGCTGTCCAACGGCTATTGGAGGAGCGAGGGGAGCCAGGGGGCGTGTCGATGTATTGGGACGTAATGATGTCATTCCAGGTGAGATTAGAGCCACAGAAATGATCCACGAAATGGATCAACGTTTTCAAGCACTTGGCAAAGAAATGGAAGAACGGGTGACGTGTGAGCAGGCACACAGAGAGCACTCCCCACTCCTGGATGCAAATGGAGTCAGCTTCAGGGAGATCACACATCTCTTCGGAGTGGTGCTGCCAGCGCTGAGCTCGAAGGAGAGGGTCAAAGAGATGAGGGAGAGAGAGACACACTCCGTACGTACGTGTGTTGGATTCTGTGTCTGTTAACATGAATACGTGGACTTTTGGCTCTGATAGTGCTACGCAGCAACCTTCAGGCTGACAGAAATACGCCACATCAGAAGCTAGATCAAAATCTTTGTGAGGCTCCGTGGGAAATTGTCTCAAGATGGTTGGGATTGGTCGTGAGACTCTGTGCCAGTCGTTCACTGAGTTGGTGGGTCCTGCATTTGAGAGGACATGTGGTGAGGGTTTGTTGAAGACCAGCCCTCTACCAGGGCCCACAACCAGAAGGTAGTCTATCAGTCGCTCGAACGACGGAGAGTGACTCATGTTATGACCCTAGTTGCATACCAAATTGACAATCAGTATAATGTTTATGCAGGAATGATGTAAGCTTAGTTTTGCAGGCTTACCGTTGATTCAAGCGTATCTTATCTTGAGTGGAGTAAAAACAAAGTTCTCACATTGTTTTCTTGAGCAAAATGGTGAGATTATCTCGCTCTCTTTCCCGGAAACATAATTATTGCTCCAGTTTGGCCATTGAGCTAGAGGACGTACTTGATAATTATTTTTGACCTCTGTGTCGACCTTTTCCGGTTCCTCGTGCGCATGCGCAGAACAGAGGAGAAATGATGGCGAGATGATAGTGAACAAATTCCTTTTTTAGCAAGGGAACAGAACTAAACATCATGCCTCGGTCACCAAGAAGGTCACCACGCTCTAGAAGCCGGTCTCCTGTGAGAAAGAGATCCAGCAGAAGGTCAAGAAGTCGTTCACCGATTATCAGCAGACGGAGTAGGTCTCCACGAAGAAGTAGTCCGCGAAGAAGCAGTCCGCGCAGGATTTCACCTATTTCTAGACGAGACCGCTCACCACGGAGAATTAGAAGAGACAGAAGCCGCTCTAAAAGTCGTTCTAGAAGTCGAGATAGGTAAACAATGACGTAATTGCTATTGTTTACATGTTTTGTTGGCGACTCATTACCTAACACTGTTGCAAAACGACCCGTACCAATTTAATAGTACAAGATCTGTCATATAGATTTGATGCTCTATACCCTTTTAACATTCCTTCAGATTTGGTCGTAATATCAGTAGGAGAGTTGAGAGAGAAAGAGAACGTCGCGAAGAAGAAGAGAAAAGGAAGAAAGAAGATGATGAGCGTAAATTAGAGGAGGAACGAATCAGAAGAAAGTCAGTAGCTACAGCTTGACCATAACACATACACACACACACACACANCACACACACACACACACACACACACACACATACACACTTCAGACGTCAAGATGAACTTGAGTCCAGACTAGTAGAAGAAGAGACCACTAAGAGAGTTGAAGAGCTAGTCGCTAAACGTGTCCAAGAAGAACTGGAGAAGAGAAAAGATGAAATAGAAGCGGAGGTTTTACGGAGAGTAGAAGAGGCCAAGAAGGTGGGGAGCCTAGCTGGGTACTGCCACACCCTCTGTGCTTGTCTCAGGGGTGGGGCCAACCTTGATTTATGTGGAGCATATACAACAGACAGGAATAAAATATTTTTGTGGTCCTTTTATATTTGTTTGTGGGTGTGTGCTGTATTGTTTACCTCTTGTGATTTTAGCTGCGGTGGTACTGAGAAAAACACAAGAAAAACAACTCATGTCTCTAGGCAAGAAACGTACAAATAAACTTATCACCAGCTACTTTAAGACTAGACATCGTAACTCTATTGAACACCAACAGCTTTCCTTAGCATCACTAACTGGAGTAGCTACTTATGCAGCCGCTTTCAGAGCACATTTGATATTCTCTCCAACTGTTGGTAACTTAAACTGTACAGTGTCAATAGCTTGACTGTCTTACTGAGCTTGAACTGGTTGTCGAAAAACTTTGAGAGAGAGAGAGAGAGAGAGAGAGAGAGAGAGAGAGAGAGAGAGAGAGTGAACATGCTCAAATCACGCAATCACTTGCTTGTGCGGCAATGAAAAGTACTAGGTGTTCATTGTACAGTACATGGGTGTGTGACTGATTGACTGAAGACCACCCAGGTAAGTCCATGTGTGTAAGTCACTCCGTTTCTCTACCAATATGTACCAATATTGTATGTTTTTCCATATATGGAGGTAATGGGTGGCCAATTTTTGGCTTTTTGGTTACAACTATTGGACCCCCTGGGGGGAGAGGTTGGGGATTGAAAAAAGTGAGATTGTTGTTGACTTGATTCGGTTTGTTTTTCAGATAATGGAGCAGCAAATGTTGGAAGAGATGGAGCGTAAGAGAGTTGAGCAACTCGAGGAAGAACAAAGGAAAAAAGTGAGGAAACGTGTTTGTTGGTGCGTTTTGTGTTGCAAACATCTGTTTATGAGGTAGTGGAAGAGTCAGTCCCTGGACTATTCTTGGTTAGCAAGGACCCATTGTAACTGATATAGGATATTATGGAGCCGTTATCATAAATATTGCACAGGCTAGGAAGTGTGTACTATAATGTCGTTATCATACACATTACAACAGTTGTTCCATTGGGAAGTATGTACAATTGTATCATCAGCTTCGGTAGTATAGAGTATACCAGTTTCTAGCGTTTTTTTTATTCTGAATATCTGTTTGTGCATTATAAATTCTGCCAACTTCCCTGGAGTGTCTTTTTTAAAATTTTTTATTACTGGGGGGTAGGCCACACAGTGCTGATCTAGCTAAAATAGATATTGCAAACTTGATATTGCCTTGGGTTAGGCTTCTAAGTCACCACCTGTTCAATCCTTGAAACCACAAATGAGAAATAAAAGTGAGAGAACTGCCTCTCTTCTCACTCTCTCTATCCCACACTGTTGTGGGTGTGTTGACCAGAGATTACACCAACCCTCTCATAATCTCCTACTTTCCCATAGTCCTGTAGATCAAGGTCACAGCTGGCGATCTATTGAGCTGGCACTTTGATAAAAATTTCATTTTGTGTACTACATATCCTAAGGGGCTGAGTTGATCAGTGCACCAAAATGTTTTTTTCCCTGCTATAATTGGGGCGAGCCTGAGCGAGCCCCACATAGTCGTTGTAACTGGTAAAATTTCTGTTTGTTGGTTTGTACACGGTGGACACTTTCCGTATATTCAAATTATTCGAACGAGGTAAGGCTACGTATTATAACGTCACATAAAAATATTGAAATTTGTAATTGTACGCACATGTGGCCACATGGCCGACTGTACTAAGCGACAGGCGTAGAGCAGCTGGCCAGCTAGAGATAGCCTGAGCCTTGTGGGCCTGGGGACGAGGCTAGGAGAAACCCTTGAGGAGGACTCTAGGCACAGACAAAGCAATACAGCTCATGGACTGACTAGAGCAGGACCATGCATCAGCCTGAGAGCTCAAGAAGACCCGGACTCCTGTCCCAGATGCCCCGCATCTTGCTGATCAGTGTAAGACATCAACAAAGCATTTAATAATATTAAATTATATTCCTGAGAGAAATGCTTGTGAAGCAGACATCAGCCTGAGAGACAAATCAGATACATCAGGAGCAACATCGTATCATGCCCCTATGCAACTCTGACACTTCCATTTCAAGAATTTCAGTAACATGCTGACAAAGATGACAACACTTGATGGTGTGTGTCTAGCAAGGCCAAGTCCCTCACACTTGCTCTGCCCCATAGTGATGGCCAGGTTGCTCTGGGTTGCTCTTCAACACTGAGAAAACTGTTCACACAGTGACACTGACATTCTGACAAAGATATCGTCTTCTTCTCGATCAAGAAATGGCTGTACTGATATGAGCTTTTCTTTCATGACATTTATACCCGGCCTCTGTGCATAATAGATATATATAGATAAAACAGAACTGAATGTATACACCTGATGACAAACTGGAAAGGAGACTCCCAAGGTGTAGTATAGCGGCACCTGAAGGAAGCCACTAACATAAATATGTGGTGGAGAGTGGTACATCTGCCAGTACCCTGGAGATGCCTATATACTTAACAGTTGGCGACCTACTTGTCGGTCATTGCCACCAGTGGAGTGACCACTCTTGCTTGTTCTTCAACTCTTCTCTCCCGAATCTACGTCTTCAAATACCACAAGGCTCCAGCAGTCATGACTCACGAATACGGCATACTGAAGCGCATACGCATGCCTACCTCTACCCTTGACGCCACAGATCTACTTATGCAGGCTCGCCCCCATGATGCTTTGCATCACCCTAGTATAGCTGGTTTGTGTATGTGTGTGTGTGTGTGTGTGTGTGTGTGTGTGTGTGTGATATACCACTGCCGTAACATGTAGGTACATCTTGAGTAATAAGCTGCTGGCATACTTATTATTGTATAATAGCCTCCTACTACCCCAACTACCTGCTGTTGGCCTAGAAATATATTGGTCACTATGGAAATAGCTTGCAAGTATGTTGGTATGGTGCTGGTCAGAAATGTAATAGTACCATTTTAATTTTTTGTGCTGTGTAGGGCATAAAATCCCTATAATTGTTACATCTAAAAGCCTTTCATCTTTCACTCTCCATAAGTGCCTCCTCCCTCCCATTCCTTGTTCTCTAAGCCCTCTTCTCCTAGAAGGAAAGAAGGACCTCAGGTCACACCACCTCATGTACTAACAAGGACCTACCAGAAAAATGCCCTCTTGCCCTCTATGGAAATACAAAGCATTGTTGACAGCCTGTGTTCTCTCTCTGCTAGGCATAATAATATAGTAGTTGTATAGATTGAAGTGGGGGAGTGTGTGCATGTGTGTGTGTGTGTTTATGCCTCTATGTGGGTGAGAGCAATTATTCCTAAGCAGCCAAGTAGGCTTTGTACTGTATTACTTATCATCGTTGCTGTGTTGTGTGAGTTGATATGGTAACAAGAGGTGTTGCTTTTGTGAGTGTTCTTCTATTCCTTGAAATTGAACATATTGAAAGCAGTGTTTTTGTTCTAGCAGAGGTAGGCTGAGATTGTTGGAGATATAATGGTGGAATTTTGGGGGTGTTGGTGTGTGTGCTTTGAAGATTGAAATTGTTTTTTGTTTTATTGGGAACCTATACAAACAGACATTGTAGAGATAGTGAAACGTTACTGGCGCCTGTATGCTGATTATGTTATGTTCCTGTTGTGTTCTTGTGTATGTTTTTTTATTAGTGTGGGTGGCCCCTATTCGTTAATGCCACACAATGGATTTACATATTCATGCCATTGTGTGTACATTATGTACATATTAGCACTGCCTATTATAGCCATTATTATATCATACAGGCTAATGTGACTAGCTCTGTGTTAGCTATGCATTATGTATTGCCCAATTTCCTGTGTTTTGGATCTACCGGTCATTCTGCACACTCTCCATAGCTTCAATGGTGTTTGAAGACACCCACAGACACACTGGGCCATTTGCATTATTTTATTATGTTTATCCAACATTGTATTGAGGTGTACAGTATCACAAAACCTTCCTGCTTGTAAATTATCGTCATGTATGGTTTCAATACTTTTTCCTTTTTTAGTGTTTTCGTTTCTCCTTCCTGCAGTAGGACAGCTCATAGTTGCTTTCTCTAACAATGCACACGTTGTGTGAGTGTGTGTGTGTGTGTGTGTGTGTGTGTGTGTGTGTGTACCTAGCAATGTACTACCACTGTAGCAGCTGTATGGTTTAATAAACATAGAGTGTGTGCTCTCCACCCACCCCCCTCCATCTTGGGAAGGTTCATTGTAGTTCACTCCTTTTAAAGAAAGTGGTTTAGTGGGGGAAGTTTCCATTGATGCACCACTGTACTGGTTTATAATGATAATTAATTAGTGGTTTTAATGTGAATTGAGTACAACAATAATTGAAATTTGGTTAATTTGGGTATATATAGAAACCTGTATGTGCCTAGTAGTCTCTCTCTCTCTCTCTCTCTCTCTCTCTCTCTCTCTCTCTCTCTCTCTCTCTCTCTCTCTGCTGAGCACACACATGTGCTGCCTGTGGTGGTGTTGGATACAATGACAATAGTAGTGCTAGGGTTTCTTCTCTGGAACTCCAAGGAAGTCATGTGAATTGAGGTCCAATGTCTTACTGTACTGCGACAATTGCCATGGCGATGTAAATGTTTCTGATATAGTCATTTCTACAGCATCTTTTGTGTGGTTTCTGCCTGCACGCCCCACCGTAACTATGTTCTAAATGAGCGAGTGGCTGCCTGTGCACACACACACATAAGGTGAATGTGTGTTGTTTTCTTTTTCTTTGTATTTGTGGATGTTTCTTTTTGACTTTGTTTATTGTGTGCCTGTTTGGGAGTTTATACAAAGCCACTCTGTGGGTGGTTGGTATGGTGGTAACTCCTTTCAAACTTTCAGTATTAGCTATTGGCTTCTTTCAAAAGAAATGGGCTATCTTGATCTTATCAAGGCAACACAGTAGCTCCAAAAAAAAGTTGTCATGGTCGCCGCTTACTTCTGTCTGTAAATGCACTGTGGTTGCATTGTGTGTGAACAGTTTGTTGGAGCTGGTCAGAAAACAAGAACATTATTCGCCAGCCCCACCTTTCGGAGGGATTTTTTCCAGCTGTTTTTCTTTCAAGGTGTTAGGTTATGTGTGGTAATTGGGTTGAGTGTTTGGGAGTGTCGCCAAATTCTCTGTCCAAGTGTACGCGATCTCTCTTCCTGTTTGTGTGCTAGCAGTGATGACACTGTCTGAGTGGGAAGGGGAGCTCTTCTCTTTGATCTCTTGGTTATGTTTATCAGGAGATAACACAATTATAAAAAGAAGACCCCCTCTTGATATGGGAGGATTACCTCTCCCCTCTCTTGCTCTCTCTCTTCTAGTGTGGGCCATTTTCCTTTCATAACTTCTACTTTCGCTCCATTAACAGATTTTTTATTTTTTAAATTCTCACCTTTTGGACTTAGTACCCCACCTCTGAAGCTGCAGCATCATCATGATTATATGAGTGCTACACTACAGATGGTCACCCTAAGTGTGTTTATACCACCTATGCACTTTCTGTCAACGATGTCATTAATGTCTTGTCCATTTGTGGCCTACTCGGCTTCAAAGCATCAACTGAAAGAGACCCTTGGTCACACTTGAATACATTGGAATGCAGTGTATTGACCCTGTCCTCTCATTTCCCACGGCTGTTCTCACTAACCCATATCCACTAATCGAATTAGACATGGGCGGTCCTTGAGATTTCCCTGACCTAGTGGTACTGCACTGTAAACAGTGATAGTTTTCAACTCCTTTTGAAAGATTATGACAAAGTCTAGTGTGTTATTATTGTTGTTGTGACATATATATGTAATGTGACTGACTGTGACTGTGTGTGTGTGTGTGTGTGTGTGTGTGTGTGTGTGTGTGACGTTCTCTCACTCATAAGTTAAAAAAAGTGGGATTATTAAGGATCAGTTGTTGTGACTTTCCTCCTGGTAGTTGTGTGGCTGTCATTATCTAGAGATTTATCCATCACTGCAGCTGCGACAACCAGAGAGAAAGTGATGGACTTCTCAAGTATCACAATAATTGACTCTCTCCCTCTCTCTCTCTCACACTCACACACACTCTCATACTCACTCTCCAGTTCTCATCTCGTAAACAACAACCCCTCAACTTCTCTTTGTCCCAATCACCCACAGACACCACTCTCAGCCCACCCACACATGACATGCATGAGTGTGTGCCTGCATAGCTACATGGAATGAATTAGGCTGGTGATTGTATCCATGTGTGTCCTCCTCCCACAACTGCTTGTGCTATTGTTTGAAACAATTTCAAAGGAATGATTGAAACCATTTGTCTCCATCAAAGAGACTGAGCCTGGGTGTACCCTGCTATCTTAGCTGGGCTCACTTGGCTGACAGTTTGCATACCACGAGCCTGTGTGTGTATGTGTGTGTGTGACATGTTGTGCACATGTTGAGCCTTTTTTTTCCGTGTTGTGTGCTTGTGCTTGTGCATGTGTGTGTGTGTGTGTGTGTGCATGTGTGCGGCACTGATCAACGAATGAATGTGTATGTGTATACGTTTTTCATACTCAGCATTCTTACACAACCTGTGTGTATGATTGTGTGTTTATTTGTGAGGTTACATACGTAACAGGGTGCAGAGTGCTCACTAGCTTGTGTATTGGGAATTCCTACCATACATACCTTAAGCTATTGTGTGTGTGTGTGTGTGGGTCTATGGCTATTGTTTGTGGTCCATTGTTCTCCTATGACTGGCATTGCTATGCAAGCCATTGTTAGGCAAGTCTTCACCTTGACAAGGCTGCTAATGACTTGTACACACTAGAAATCACCCTCCAGTCAAGCCATCAAGGGATAATCACTCTACTCTTTGTATCTCTCTGCAAACTGACAGCCAAACACAAAGGCCTCTAGACAATGGCACACTCTCCAATTATCTTATTACTTAGCACAGTCTTATGTTTCCAGGCTCTTGTTGTGGTTGCGATTAGCTGGTGGTGTTGATGAGGGCATTGTGTACTCCTGGGTGGTAATTCAACACCAATAAATATGTAATCCTAGTTTCACAACTTGTAGGCTTGTATGACAGTCTCCCATTGTTCTGCTGGTACAATCCATCTTATGAGTGGGCTTGCTGAAGATCCAAGTACTTGTGGTGGGCTCCTTGTGTGTGTGTGTGTGTGTGTGTGTGTGTGTGTGTCCCAGGGTAATCTTAGTTTCACAGCTCTAGGCTACTAGTCTCACACCCCAGTCTGTCCCCCATTGNCAACAAAACAATACTGACATTAGCTAGACATGAGCCTTAGGTTTTCTCTCTCTCTCTCTCTCTCTCTCTCTCTCTCTCTCTCTCTCTCTCTCTCTCTCTCTCTCTCTCTTCAGGTGATATCTGAGCAGCATCCCCAATCTCTTCTCATTCTTGATGATATCTGGAGTCCTGAAGTGGCCGAGGCCTTCGCTGTGAGATGCCGTACCATGGCAACCTCACGTAATGCAGCCGTTGCTAGTGGAGTCATGACGCCTGAGTCTTATTCTGTGTCCGTGTCAGAAGGTGAGTGAGGGTGTGAGGGTGTGAGGGTATGAGGGTTTGAGGATATGAAGATGTGAAGGAATGAGGATGTGAGCATGTGAGTAAGCAAGTCAGAGATAAAGTGACAGTGGGTCGCGTGAGTAAGTGTGAGGGTGTGAGTGAGTGAATGCTTTTCTCCCTTGCTATAGGTTTCTCAGAGGAGGAAGGCAGGGGTCTGCTAGCTCTGTGGTTGAAGACAACACCAGAGAACCTTTCACCTCACGCAGACACCATTCTGAAATACTGCAGGTACTTATCTTATCTACCTGCCATGAATCAAATGGAGAATATCTTTAGATCTAGCTGAGATTTGAACCTGTATGCGTTTCAAGTTCTAGTCATATGCTCTTACCACTGAGCTACTAGAGCTCACAGACATTGGAGCAGAGAATAGCAGTATACACTACTATTCATAATCACTAGTCGACTTCCAAACCATATCTCAAGGCCCACATGTAATGGCATGACCCACATGATGCAAATACATGACCAGCATCTTCTTGCTGCATATTTAACGTCTGTTTGTCCCATTATCATAACAACTTGTGCTTTAATTGCAGGGGCTCCCCAATGGCCATATCTCTAATTGGAGCCATCCTTCGTAAGAGCAGCAATGAGGCAAAATGGAAGGCCATAGCTGATAAGCTGAAGACAAAGCACTATCACTTGCACGCCAGTCATACAACTGTACGAAACTGGACCTACCAACACCCTACTCTTAATGCCTCCATCGAGCTTAGGTACAGTATGTGTGTATAGCTTCATGAGTTTTTGTATGTACTGTATAGCGGGTAAATTTGGTGAGAATTAAAGTTGTCAAATTAGCAAATTATTCTTTAAATTGCCAAACAATTTAATACGCATGTGCTCTATCAATCATTGTAGTGTGGAGAGTCTTCCCGATAACCTCAAGAAATGTTTTGACATGTTTGTGGTTATCTTCGACTACGACACACTCATTCCTGGAGAGGCCCTGGCCACCATCTGGGGCACTGACATCCTGGATGTGGAGGAGTTCATGACTGGTACGTTCTAAATTGAAGGAGAATTTTTTTTGTTTATAATATAATGCTTACTTTTGTTGATTGTAGCTAAGTTAGCTGGCTTAATAAAGTAAAGTGTATGTGGGTATTTTGTGTTATTCTGAAACAAACTCTCTCTCTCTCTCTCTCTCTCTCTCTCTCTCTCTCTCTCTCTCTCTCACACACACACACACACACAGA